>ML818781.1:14025-37491 GCA_009831015.1 Picea engelmannii
CAGTTAATTAAGGTCTTTAACATTTAGACTAGGGTTGGTATATCTGGTATATCAAGTAGATATCTTCAAGTTCCTCAGAACCACTGCCAGATATGAGACTTTAAATGGTCAAAATTAATCGGAAGAATCTAAGATTACGAGCACTAATTATGTGTCTTGAAGGTCCTAACCCTATAGGTGTAGGGCATTTGATGAGTGAGCAATGTAATTTTCTCCATACCTTATTGAGTTTATGATATGGAATTGTAATTTGAATTGTGTTCATCATTTAGGAAATAATGATAAATGTGGTAATTTGGTTAGACTATATAATTCTTATGCATCACTTAATTGTGTGACATTATACATGATTAATTATTCTGTCTTATTGTTGTTGTTGCAAATCATATATCTTTGATATAAAAAGGAATTTTTCGGAGACCATCAAACAGGCACTACAGGCGGTGCACATTGTAGATAGATAAGCATTGGTGCACATTTTCATATAAACAACATTGTTGAGTTTAAAATGGAAATAATATTGTTTTTTATATGGAAACCGACACATTTTAAATTTGTTCATAGGTCAACAATGCATAATAAACAATACTTAGGTATCAGTGCTTTTGTTAATTTATAAAGCATCAAGTGAATACAACAATTTGTAAAATGTTTTTTTTATTTCATAATGAAACTGTTATCATATACCGGGGTGTATACATATGGTTGACACGTCGGTGTGTACTCATGTACTATACACACTGTTATCTTATTTTGTAAAACAATTACGTAATTTTTACATATTATGATTTCCATATATTTTTTTTCTAGGGATATTATGAAAATTCCAAGGGACAAACAAGGGGAAAACCAATATACGCTGGTAGAGATGTCCAAAAAAATGTAGAAGGAGATGGTAAAAAAAATGAAGATAATTGTTCACAAGAGGAGCCATCCTAACAACAATGTGCTTTAAAGGTATGTAATCATTCATTTATTCTTTTATGTACATCGAATTCAATTATTGCATGGAATATCATTTTTCAATTGTTTTGTTGTAGAAAAGAAAAATAAAAAAATAGAACTCATTTAGCACATAAGACAAGACAATGAGGAATAAAATGGTTGATCACAAAATTTGTGAGTACTTGTGTTTTTATCATTACTTAATATTTCATGTTTGTTGTGATCTTTATATTTAAATAATTAATTTACGCTTGTCCATGTATGTCTTCTAATAGGTGTTAACATACAAAGAGGAGCCACCCAATGAATTAATAGACATTGGGTTAAGTATGGGTTGTGAGTATATGTTGAAGTATCTAGGTTTAATTGAAAAATTTGCAAGTAGCTATGTTGTTTAATTTCCATTGTTTTATAATTAATGGAACAACAATAAACCTTTGTATTAATTATATCGACTATGCTTTGTCACGACGTATTAAACATGCATGAAACAAAATATGGAATCTAACTAACAAAATATATTTTGAGAGAAGGCATGAAGCATGACTTTGAAATAATTGTATTATTTATGAAAGAATTGTTTTTTTTTGTTTGTTAATGTGGTCGAACCTGTTGGCATCGAGATTAACCTGTGGCTTGAGAAACAACGACTCAGGGGCATCTAAGCCGTCAAAATCACCCGGGGATCGCACCCAGCCTGAGCCACACCAACCCTTAACATGGTTGGATTTTTTGTCCCCGCAGGTTTCGAACCGGTGACTTTGCAACATAGAGTGGCTTAACAACACACTCCGTCACCGACTGTCCTACACCTCGGGGACTATTTATGAAAGAATTGTTGCCATGGTATGTTTTTTTATTTACAAAATCATGTATATTCTACTATATATATATATAAATGTAGATATACTTATTATACTTCATTTCTATGTTTGTAGAATATGGAAGATGAAGAGGAGAAACATAAAAAACAAGTTGATCAAGAAAACATTAAGTTAAATAACCAAAGTACAATATCACCTACAAATGATGAAGAAATGAAGCATGGACACATCTCGAGCGATGACAATAGTTCAAGTGATAAATGATAATCAATATAATTGAATGTTATTGCAAGTTGTATGTTTTAGAATATTTGTCTCTGAAAATCAATAAGTGTAACAATTACATATTGGTTGCAATTGGATTACTGTGGACCTTTAGGTTGTCTCATTTTGTATGAAAATCGGTTTCTTATTCATATATAATAAAATGAGTTTCTTATTTTATTACATCGTCGAATATTGTAAAATGTTGTGTTGTTGAATAATTAATATGTGGATGATTTACACGGTTACAAATAATAGAGGTGTAATATGTTGGATAACACATTAATGCAGTCGTTATATCAAATTGCAATAACAAAATATAAAACAATATTGTTATAAAAAATATTTGATTTTGAGATGATTAATTGAAAATTTATAATGAAAAAAGTAATTAAAATATATACATATTGGTGAACTGTATTCTTATGAATGCACTAGACGATGTGTGCAATAATATAGAAAGTGGTGCATTTTGAAGATTCATACACACCGATGCCCATTAATTATATTAAAACACCGGTGCAAAATATTGAGAACAAACATCGTTTTGTAAACAACATAACGTACAATTATATTTATAGTTTCAAAATTTTGCAGTGCGCATGTTTACAATACGTACTAGGGCTCTAAATATAATATACACATGAATGTTTTAAGTATAATATACACACCAATTCTTAGTAAAAATAATGGTCTCGAAATCTCACATTGAATATTCTAAATTTCACTACCCTTCAATACACATGATAATATAGGCACTGGAACGTACAAATTATACAAGCATTGGGGTGCACACTAACTGGAAAACATCAGGCCATAAACAAACTCAAAAAGCATTGATGCTTCATATGCAAACATTGCAAAACTAGTGCGTAAAAATGATTATGAATGCACTAGACGATGTGTGCAATAATATAAAAAGTGGTGCATTTTGAAGATTCATACACACCGATGCCCATTAATTATATTAAAACACCGGTGCAAAATATTGAGAACAAACATCGTTTTGTAAACAACATAACGTACAATTATATTTATAGTTAAAATTTTGCAGTGCGTATGTTTACAATACATACTAGGGCTCTAAATATAATATACACATGAATGTTTTAAGTATAATATACACACCAATTCTTAGTAAAAATAATGGTCTCGACATCTCACATTGAATATTCTAAATTTCACTACCCTTCAATGCACATGATAATATAGGCACTGGAACGTACAAATTATACAAGCATTGGGGTGCACACTAACTGGAAAACATCAGGCCATAAACAAACTCAAAAAGCATTGATGCTTCATATGCAAACATCGCAAAACTAGTGCATAAAAATTATAAGAGCATTGGTGCTACATACAAAAAAAGGAAAAACTAGTGCATAATTATAAGCGCACCGATGATTTTTAGTTTTATGTATGCACTGGGGCATGTTGATTAAGAGTGCACCAGTGATTCTTACTAACACAACCACCGAAAAAAGAAAAAAAAAAACTCTGCTACGACCTTTGCCCACCCAATTTTTTTTATTTATATGGAACATTCATGAAAGCCTCTACTTTGAATAATAGATGTTGTAATAGAGATTTTTTTGAAATTTTGTCAAATCTTGTACCACCAAAAACCTTCTCTACAAGGTGTTTTCCTTGTAGTGTCTGTTGCGTCCACTTTGGAGTGGTCTTAAAAAAAGTATGAGATACTAGGAGTTGGATATCCATAAAGGGATTCAAATGGAGACATCTTAGTATATGTGTGATAGATGGTATTATACCACTATTCTACCAGAGGAAGACACTTCACCCATTGAGATTGCTTGTTTGAAGAATAACAACGTAGATAACCCTCTAAACATTTGTTAACTATTTCTATTTGACCATTTGTTTGTGAATGATATGTTGAGCTCATAGCTAGTGTTGTTCCACTCATCTTCCATAATTATTTCAAAAAAATTCATGTGAATTTTAGATCTATGTCACTTACTATTACTTTAGGAAATCCATGAAGTCTATGAATTTTGTTGGGCCCTTCGTTTTTGAGACAAAGTTTTGGGAAAGCGACGAATGTCATCTGGAAGATAAAGAAGCAGTGGAAAACAATTAGAGGAACATAGAGATAACCAGAAGAAAAACAACAATGAAAATAGTTGAAATCATCATGTGCCAGCTGGATGAGCAGTGAAAAGGACAAGAGAATCGAGTGCATGCAAGGAAAAAGCCAGAAAATTAGTGGAATCAAGAATCCAAGACGGTTCATGAGGTTGTTGATAATATAATGCACTGGTTGGGGCCCTAAATTTTCTTGTTGTTATGATATGATGTGATGTATATGAATCCATAATCATGTCGCACAATTGCTTCTTTCTTGAATGGTTAAGTATTAACTTGTTTTCCATGAATGCCTTTGGGATTTATTACATATCTCTAAGTAACATTAATGTAAATTTCATGTTGCATGTTCTCTGACTCACTTCATCAACCAAATCACGTCTATGCCTCCGGTGAGACTTCCTTCCCTTGTAGAAGGATGAATAATGTCGGTGTAGCTAGACTACAATGGTGCCTTTTGTTGGCAACCCTAGAGAACCCTAGTCTCAACCTTTCACCAACAAATGGTTTTGTTGCTAGGACCGAGCTTTAAAGTGAGTTCTTAGAGTATTCCTCATCGGATTTTCAAATCTGATGTTGAGAATTGGTGGGAAAGAAGGCGCAACACATTCATACAACAAGAAGCATAGTTGAGGCACAAAATATTTAGGGTTTTGAAAATCACAATGTTCTATTCAGACATTGCTAGCGACCAATACAAAATATTTTGGATTAGGTTCCCAAATTATGTATTTCAATGGTTATATCGCTTGTAAGAATCAGTAGAATACAAATATTGATTCAAAATGAAATGTAACTGGACCGATGAGGGTTTAGTGGATCTTCCCCATTTAAATCATATGATCTCTCATGCTGTGGGTTTTTGGGTGAAGACTATTCTGGGGGGTTATATTATCAAATTTGCTACAGAGAATCATCAATCCTTCTCAAAGGCTGAAGCAATATTTAAAGAGGGAGCTAGAGGAAGATTATTGAGAGAAATCCCCTTGTGGCTCAAGGTTTTATAAGTGGAAGAAGGAATGTTTTTTTTTTTTTTTTTTTCCTTCAGGTGATATGGAAGCGTAAATCCCTGCACTCGGGGGAGAGCGATTTAGGAGAGGGTTCATGAGTTAGGTTGAGAAATTTTTTCTGGGAGATATGGGGGGGCGTTAAAAGAAAAGTGCAAGGGATAGACAAGATCAAAAGTTGGATGTTGTTCTTGATAAGAGGTGGAAAAAATAGATGAGAAAAGTGATGAAGAGGTCCGATCAGTCGTGGAAGGAGATTGGATTTGAGAGTAGTCATAGGAAAGCGTTAGAAGAGTTAAGTCCAATAAGTCCAACAACCTCACCAGGTACAACAAGTAAAACAAGACCACAAGTTATAATCCTATTCTTTTGCCTCTCATATTTAGCTCATCAAGTAAACCTTTAGGGTTTGGTACCGATGGAGACAATGCTTACTTACAATGCACCTGTTTAGGATCATATAACAGTCATTAAATAGTGAAATCATATCTACACTTTACCCTACCCCAAACTCCAAGTATTGAAGTCCCATATATACCCCTTTTGGACCTTAGGTCTTCCCTGTTCTCTCTCAAATCTTATAGATTTTAGGGTAGTAAGGGAACGAGTCTGGAGATTCCTAGAAGGGAAGGCTCTGCTTCCCCATCCCCTTTCTTTTCGGCTGAACTAGTTGATTCAAAACTGTGCTGCTACGCTTGGAAGAAGTGGTATGTGGTTTTTGTTTCTCTTTCTCGATAATGGGCCTTCTCATTATTTATTAAGAAACCCAAATGGCTCTCCATTCATTCCACAACAACCTCTACAACCGATTCAAGAATGAGATAAAATGTGAAACACTGAAAGTAAGAGGAGGGGGTACTACTATCCTTTTAGGGGTTCATTCACTCCTACATCATTCACTCACGAAGGAGAGAGTAACCCGGGATAAATAAGGAACCTGGTCAACCCAGAAGGGATCTCTTACCAAAGCTAGAAGGGTTGGCTGTCTCGCAAGCCGATCAATCGAGAGATAGAAAATCATTGTCAATAACTGCTAGTTGATACAAGTGGTTATGCACTCATTGCTGCTTCTATTCGATGTCAGTACTACTATATGTTGGCTGGTGGTACTCAATGTACTCCATGTTGTTCATGCCAGTACTATATGATGTTTCTACTTGAGGCTGCTAATCCATACTGCCACTAGTTGATTCAAGAGGTAATGCACTCGATGACTTGTGTTGATGCTACAATGCTTAGCTTTATTTATACTTGAATTTTTCTAACCAAGAGTTGAAGAGATGAGGAAGGTTGGCTATCTGATGGTTGAAGAAAAAATTTGGTGAAAGAGGTGAATGTTCTGGAAGAAGCAAACAAGAAGAAAAAAGTTTAGAAGAAACATATGAAAGAATAAAGAAAAAATCCACCACTTAAGAAGAATACTAAGATGTAACCCGTAAATAAGTTGCGGGAGAATCAGACCCTGCAATGCCTGAAGGTGTTGGATTGCATCAAGATGTTAGTGCAACACTACAAACAAACATGACCCCCCAGATCAAATATTTTTTCTCCTATGGAAAATGAACTAGCCTTGTATCACCCACTCCCCCAACGCCATCTATTAATCTGGTAATTTCTACAACAAATATTTATGTCAATTATATTAATTCTAACCCTTCTAGTCTAACAAGTTGATTTGGAACCAGGGTGACACTGATATGAAACTTGATTTGGTTCTAGGCCACTCAACAAAGGTCAGATTTACAATTGTAGATCTATTGAACTTGATTGCATCAAAGGTGAAAATATGTATTTATGAAGGCTTGAATCCAAATTGAATTTTAACTTGGTGAATGTGTTGTTAGTCTCATAATCCATTACTTAATGCATTTAATAATAATAATTGCGAAAATAAAAACATGCATAAGAAAACATGAGACAAGATATCACCAACTTGTTAATGGAGTTCACCATAACCTTTTGGATACGTCTCCATATCTTCTTGGAATACGAATCACTTGATCATCCTTCCTTTGAAAGGGTTGAAATCTTCTCACAAAATGTGGCACATGCTCCTTACAGGGGTGAAACCCAGAGAATCCTTCTACTTGAGGCTCTCACATAAGTGACATTTCTTTAGACACCAGAAGGACTACATTTGAGCTCTCTCTCCACCAAGGGATGATCCATAAAGGATTCATTCAAAGATGAAACCTAGAATTTTCATAAGGATTTTATAAAGTTTTCCTTAACTCCATAAATCAAGGAGACAAGATCCACAAATTTAGGATCTAATAACAACTTAAGGAAAAAAATGAGAAAGCATCTCAACCAACTTGGAAGACCCTTAACTTCCTCCTTGAGACTAGGAAACCACTCGTGGTAAAGTGAGGAAGAGTCCAAACCAACTCATGAGACCCTTAACTTCCCCCTTGAGTCCGAGAAACTAATTTCCCTAAAATTAGGAAACTAATTTGTGAGTTGGATTCTCTCACAAAATTAATTTCTCATTTTTACAATTAAATGAATAATACATGATATTCTCAAACTCACTTCAAACATTAATCATTTTTACAATTTGCATGACTAATACAAGAGTTTCTCATACTCATTTCAAGTATTAATCATTTTTACAATTTAAATAATTCATTCATGTGAGCATTAATTATTCTTTGCCACCTATCATCAATTAACATTTTAATGATACTCACCTTGGTGTGTAAAGTATTAATTCCTTATGTGGAGATCCTCCTGGATCACACCTCCCCACAAAAGGCACTTTTGGTCCTCCAAAAGTACAAAGAGAAATTGTGACTTAGATCTCTGCAACCAGCTTCTAGGAAGAGTCTTACACTCCACGATGCACTTTCCCACTGCTCGATATGCATAACAAATATCGCTAACAGGACGCACCCTTCTTCTCCTTCACCTTTGTACTTTGGAATGAGGATGTTGATGCCAACACTTGCATCAATGCAAATATGTAATTGATCCCTTGATTTGTATAACAAATGTCTCTGAAAGGCCACACCCTTCTTCTCCTTCACCTTTGTGCTTCAGTATGAGGATGTCAATGGCAACACTTGCATGAATGCAAATATGCAATTGATTCCCTGATATGCACACCAAATGTCTCTGAAAGGCCACACCATTCTTCTCCTTCACCTTTGTACTTCAGAATGAGGATGTGTATGTCGACACTTGCATCAATGAAAATCTATAGCGAATAATACATGATTAAAATTTTGAATTTTTCAAAGAAATACCATACTTTCCAGGAGTTTATGAAACACTCATGGTCAAGTTTACAATGATTTCCAAAATAGGCCTTTAGACAAATTAATGCCTCTCACTCAACAATGGCTACAAGACCCATGATTATAATGTTGTCAAAACATACCTAGGAAAAACAATTCCTCTCACTCAACAATGGCTACAAGACCCATTACAATGATGTCAAAACATGCCTAGGAAACAACGCCTCTCACTCAATAGTGGCTACAAGACCCATTACAATGTTGTCAAAATAGGCCTAGGAAAAACAATGTCTCTCACTCAACAATGACTATAAGACCTATTACAATGTTGCCAACAAGGATTACAAGGTTTAGGCATAGAAAAAAATGTCTCTCATTCTCATCACCACTTTCAAGAGTGGCTAATTACAACCTTTTACATCATTAACATTAAGGCGAATATCCCCAAATGTGCACGAGTGGTAAACTCTATGGTTTTTTAAAAACCCCCATTACAAACATGTGCAACATAATAAAGAAGGAAAATTCCATCATTATCATACTTGTCTCCCAATTCTGAGACTTTTGGCTGTAAACATGACTACTATCTTTCAAAATGTCAAAATCGCCTCTTACCCCACAGTCTCAGTTTACGTGTCAGGCTCAAACAACGAATTTTCTTCCATAATTCAGATCTTGTTTCCTTGCTGCAACACTCAAAGATCACCAGAATCTTCAACATATATTCATCCTCTTCAATTTTCATAAAGATGCAAAAATCATAAATGCATGAAACTTACATTGGTTTTTTTTCAAGGCGCTCAACCAACTGCTCAAATTTCAACATACACAACACCAACAAGTTTGTCTCGTCATTTTGCAACTTTTGACTGTAAAATAAACCTGTTATGAAAAGTGCAACTCTGCCTCGAAAAACAGGCCATGCATTAATGACAAAAGTGGGCTTCTGCCATGAGCCTTGAAAATCCATTGCTCATAGCCAAATTTCAAATGCACCAGTGGATTCGTGGAAAAAAATTATGAAAAAATTACTATAATGTCGTCAAATTCTGACACTGTGACTTCTAGACTCCCCTGGGCTCTCTTCCTCGAAAAATGTGTCATGCATTAATGAAAAAAGAGGGCCTCTGTCTTGAGCCTTGAAAATATGTTGCTCAGATCCAAATTCTGATTGCACCAGTGGATTTGTGGTATAAAATCATGCAAAAATTACTATAATTTTTGCAAATTCTGACACTGTCACTTTCAGGCCCTTCCTAGGCTCCCATCCTTGAAAAACATGGCAATGCATTAATGGAGAACTTCAGATTCTGTCATGATCCCTCATATCTACTACTTAGATCACAAAACAGACTGCATCATTGGATTCCTGGAAAAAAATAACGTAGAAACAACTATGAATTCATCAAACTCTGTCACTGTCACTTCCAGGCCCCTCTTGGACTTTCTGCCTTGATTTGTGTGCCAACAACAGTCATACCATTGCATTAAATTCACCTGCACTGAAATACGTTCCCGTACTAGGGAAAATTCATGGCTCCCAATCACCCGCACAATCATCACCTAGTGGTCGTACGATCAACACCACGTCATCGTACGACTGTCACGTCATCATCCTACGTCAGCACGACGTCATTGTATGACCTTCCACGTCATGCTAATGTCATCTATTGTACTGCCTAGTTAGCTGCCAGGTCATGCCGACATCATTATCCGTACTGCCATGTCAACGCCCATACAACATTCCACATCATACTGACGTCAACATCCATACTGCCATGTCAGCACCCAGTCAACATGCCATATCATGCTGACATCATCATTTGTGATGCCACATGAGTGCCCAATCAACATGGCACATCATGCTAACATCATCATCCCTACTGACACATAAACAACACGTCATGCTGACATCATCTTTTGTACTGCATGTTAGCGACACATCAACTGCTACATAATGTTGACATCATTCGTCGTATTGCCACGTCAACATTCGTATGGCCATGTGGCTTTGCCACCTCAGCATGCTAACGTCAGCATTGTATGAAATTTGCTAGATTCACCCATTTTTCGAAAACTTTAGATGGCCATATATTTGTCATCCAGAATTTGTTTGACGAACCATTTTCCTCGTTGGAAAGATATTGATGAGCTCTTCAACTTGGTGTTGGTTTTTTCGAATTCTAGGCAATTTTATTTTTGAGGTATTTTGGAGCCCATGGCTCATTCAAGCTAGCCAATTCCTATTTTTCTGGATTAATAGGCCTTCTTTGCTCCGCATTATCTGCTTGGATGTTTTGGTTGATTTCTTCAATCTCTTTGATGCTTTTCCCATCTTGTCTTCAACACCTTCAATCCCTATCAATCCTG
Source organism: Picea engelmannii (assembly GCA_009831015.1). Taxonomy (NCBI): domain Eukaryota; kingdom Viridiplantae; phylum Streptophyta; class Pinopsida; order Pinales; family Pinaceae; genus Picea; species Picea engelmannii. The sequence continues at coordinate 24,778 of ML818781.1, forward strand.
CTCCTATACCACTTGATCTAGAACAAGGGTGACATTGATACCAAACTTGATTTGGTTCTAGGTCATTTAACAAAGGTCAGGTTTACAATTTTGGATCTATTGAACTTGATTGAATCAAAGGAGAAAAGATGTATTTATGAAGGCTTGAATCCAAATTGAATATTAACTTAGTAAATGTGTTGTTAGTCTCATAATCCATTACTTAATGCATTTAATAATCATAATTGTGGAAATAAAAACATGCATAAGAAAGCATGAGACAAGAGATCACCGAGTTGTTAATAGAGTTCACCATAACCTTTTGTCTATGTCTTCAGATCCGCTTATGCAAATTGCTTGATTATCCTTCCTTTGAAATGGCTGAAACTTCTCACAAAATGTGTCACGTTCTCCTTACATAGATGAAACCCAGAGCAACCTTCTACTTGAGGCTCTCACATAAGTGACATTTCTTTAGACACCAGAAGGAATACATTTGAGTTCTCTCTCCACCAAGGGATGATGCATAAAGGATTCATTCAAAGATGAAACCTATAGTTTTCATCAGGAGTTTATATAGTTTTCCTTAATTTCATAACTCGAGGAGACAAGATGCACAAATTTAGGATCTAATAATAACTCAAGGACAAAAATGAGAAAGAATCTCAATGTACTTGGAAGACCCTTAACTTCCTCCTTGATAATAGGAAACCACTTGTGGTAAAGTGAGGAAGAGTCCAAACCAACTCACGAGACCCTTAAATTCCTCCTTGAGACTAGGAAATCAATTTCCCCTTAAAATTAGGAAACTAATTTGTGAGTTGGATTCTCTCACAAAACTATTTTCCCATTTTTGCAATTAAATGAATAATACATGAGATTCTCAAAATCACTTCAAGTATTAATCATTTTTCCAATATGCATGACTAATACATGAGTTTCTCATACTCATTTCAAGTATTAATCATTTTTACAATTTAAATAATTGATTCATGAACATTAATTATTCTTTTCCACCTATCACCAGTTAGAATTTTAATGATCTTCACCATGGTGTGTGAAGTATTAATTCCTTATGTGCAGATCCTCCTGGATGACAATTTCAAGTCGTAGTAGTAGTGGAAGTGTGGAATTTTTTTCGGTTGTATCACAACCAAGACCACCAAGGTTCATTATGGTAGGATTTCCAAATTCCACAATGGTGAATCAACATGCAAAATCTCTCACCTGATACCCTGATTTTTGGGGTAAACATGATGAAGATGTTGAAAAACATTGGTTTCTATGTGAAACCATTTGTCGATCTCGTGGAACTCTTGATGCAAATAAGTTAATTGAATTTTAGACTACCCTGAGAGGTCAGGATCTAAAATGGTACATGAAGGAAATCAAACTAGGGGCTCAAGAGAAACCCTTCATGCTCACTCAGGTGAAGCATAGATTTATAGTGGAATTTTGGTTACCTCAGTCAGAACAATAAGCTCTCTCCGAGTTGCGGGAGATAAAGCAAAGGGATGGTGAGTCCTCTTGGGAGTACAACCAGAGGTTCAAATATGCGATAGGGAAATTGGAAAACCCTATCCATGAGGATCATCTCAGAGAATAGTTCATTCAAGGGTTGTTACCTTTGACATGTATCCCTCTCACTCAATAAAGGATAGTTATGTTGGGAGAAGCACTGGAGTAGGAAATGAAGATTGAAGCTATGGAAGGCTATCCAGGGAATTTAAGAATCATGAGACCTCTAGAGGATGCTAATATTGTGCAATTGCAGGGTCAAATATCTACGTTAATAGAGAAAATTCAAGAATTAACCCTTCCGAAGGTAGGTCGACCACAAGTCTGGTGTACATGTTGTTACACAGAAGGTCATGTAGCTAATGAGTGTCTGAGGATAAGGGGGATATGGAAATATAATATAGTCCCTCCACAAGTTGGGCCAATAGGAGGAGTTGTGCAGGTTGTTGCTACAACACTTTTCATGGGCGTATTTAATGCCATGCCTTCTCGAATAATAACGGAGGTCAGAGTACCGGGTATTGCAAGATTTGTAGAAGTCATCGGAATTCTCTAAGGCATTGTCTAATTTTACAGAAGTACACTCCTATGTTGACTATCATGTATTGTGAATTATGTGGTTCACCTTAATGTAACACTAATCAATGAAAAGCTCTAGATGCACTTGTGGATAGATTAGATCCGTCCACATTTAGGGTCAATGAAGGACCTCAAGGATCTAAGAGAAGTCGCAGAGGTGGAGGAGGATATCGAGGAGGAAAAACTGGCAGAAGAGGGCCATTTCACTGCTACAGTTGTGATGAATAGGGACACTTGGCACAAGATTTTACACTCCCAAGGAGACCTTGGTGTGCACATTGCAAGAATAATACCCATGCTATAGAAGATTGTCCAGACCTTATTTCAAAATGGGAGGATTGAGATAGGAAGAGAGGTGCCAATCTGATAAATTATGAAACTAAAACTATGGTTGACAGAGAGGTTCCTAATATTAATATCATCATTGGAGGAGGTGAAAAACCAATGAAGAAACATAAATTCCACATCAACCAAAGATCCAGAAGGAAATCCAAGAAAATACCAAGTATGAACCTATTTGACAAAATGAATTCTTTAAAAGTGCAATTGATATGTTTAACCATATGCAAGGTCCTTCAATGCCTAAAGTTGCAGAACTAAGATTTAAGTCAAATCCCCAATAGCCAAAGGCTACCAGAGAGCCACATGTTCATATGGATCCCTCAGGAAAAGAAAAAAAAGTTGTTGATCTACGGTAGCAACTATTTTCTGACATATTGGATGATGAAAAACTCATTGAGAAGCTGCAGAATACAATCAAGCTATCCATGGGAGCTTAAGGAATCCTAGAGGATTTAATTGTTGCCAACCTTCCAGAAAAGAATATAAGTAGAGTCCAAATAAGGAAAAGGAGAACTGGAAAGGAGCTCAGGTTGAATGCTCACATTGATGACCATGGAATCAGAGACATTATGTTATATTTGAGATTTGACATCAACATCTTACCAAAGAAGACTTGGGAAGTAATGGGAAACCCCAAGCTCATTTATTCACCTATTCATTTGTAGATGACGGACCAATACTACATCTATCCTGTGGGGAGGTTGCAAAACATTGAGGTAGACTTAGCTAGTGTCAAAACAATGGCCGATTTTGAGGTAATTGAGATCATGGGGCAAAAGGATCCTTATCTATCTTTTTTAGGCATCAATTGGGCGTACAAAAACTATGTTGTAATCGATCTTAATAAGGAAATGATGACCTTTGAATCCGACAACATGAAGGTTACTCAACCACTAGATCCTTATCAAGGTCCAAGATACACTGAACCAATCGATGATAAAATGGAGGAAGACATCATTGATCGGTTGTATGCTCTTATTGTAGGAAAACGAGCAGATTACATTAATCCCACTACATATGGATCTATAAGTTGGTGAAGCATTCATTCAGTAGATGAATATTCTGAAGCAACTTTTGAAAATTGGAAACATGGCAGGTATGAGAACTTTTCAAGGCATTGCACAATTGTCCGAGCAGTAAGATGGATTGGAACAAATATCAAGGAGTGTCCAACATACGATGGTACCTCATATTTATAGAGCTTTCCCATTGACTTGGAGAGTAGGGCTACAACAAAACATAGAATCTCAACACTTAACATAACCCTGAAGACTTCTCTAGTCAAGTGGTGGGATACTCACAAAGAAACTCTATTCTCTTGGGACAAAGTCAAGTTTACTATATAATATCAGTTTCTTCTGCTAACACAAATACCGAAACTGGGAAAATATTGAAATAATAAGAGTCAGATGCTATCCTTGGATATATATGATGGTCATTCTAACCCAGTTGCACACATTGAGCATTGTCTAAAAGTGTGGAAAGCTACGCAACTCCCTTCTTCTCTATGGACGCACCAATTTTTCCACTATTTGGAAACAATTCCCAAAGCATGGTATGTGCATGAGGAGACAAGAAAACAAAAAACATGTTGGAAGACACTTTAGAATCAATTCTTTCATGATTTCTCATTCTCTGGTAAGACTCCCGAAATCATAGTTGTTCTCTAGTAGATCAAGAAGATATTGTTTAGTACTAAATTAATCCTAAATATCCACTTACAGTCTGCTCTAAGAATGAACACTTGTTTGAATATAATATGTATCCATCCCTGATGAGAGTACCCATGGCTTGCAGTAAGGTTGATAAGGACCCAAAATATCCTAAGGAGTTGGAGGAACTTACAAATTTAACCTTTCAGAAATCCACAATAATAAGAGATGTCAAGGATACCATATCAGGTGATATCATTAGCTCATATACTCAACCTTTTAAGTTGCAGAAAGTGAACATTGGGAGTGAGGAGCACCCTAAGATGGAATCTATATGAGACTATTGGGATGATCAAACTATGACAGAGATACGGGCTCTATTGCGAGAGTACGAGGATCTCTTTCCTAAGAGTTTTTTAGAACTGAAGGGTATTAAGGGAGATTTAGGAGAAATGAGGATTGAATTAAAAACATATGCTAATCCTATCAAACACAGACCATACCATCTGAATCCATGAGTCAAGGAGAAGGTTAAGAAATAGATTGATAAAATGTTAGCATTTGGGTTAATTTTCCCTATGGAAGCGGTTGAGTGGATCAGTCCTATTGTGCCACAGAGTACCAAGGGTACTGATGACATTAGAGTCTGCATGGATTACAAGATTTTGAATTCATCTTGTGTCCATGATCCTTTTCTTACTCCCTTTAGTGATGAAGTTCTTGATCAAGTAGCGAGGAATGAAGCTTATTATTTTACAGATGGATTCTTAGGTTATCATTAGGTCAAAATTGTGATAGAAGATAGGAGAAAAACTACCTGCACCATATAATGGGGTTCTTTTTCTTATAATTTTATGCCATCTGGGATGAAGAATTCCCAGTTGTTTTCTATTGAATAGTTATTGTTTCTTTCCGTGATTTTATTCACAAGTTCCTTGAAGTATATATGAATGACTGCAAAATATATGTTTTATTGAATGAGCACTTAGGTTTATGAATGTTGATGTTTGACCATTGTAGACAACTATAGATCTCTTATATTGAATAAGTGTATCTTTTGTGTACCTTTTGGAAATCTGCTAGGACATATAATATGCAGGGAAGGAGTTTTGGTTGATCCTGCAAAGTTTGTTGTGATAATGAATATGCCTCCTCCCATGACTTCCAAACAATTGTGGTCAACATTGGGCCACACTAGATACTACCATAGATTTATCAGAAATTACTCAAGCATAACTGCCCTGTTGGAGGAGTTTTTGAAGAAATCTAAAGTCTTCAGTTGGAAACCAGAGTGTGATCAAGCCTTTGATACCCTCAAAGAAAAGTTAAGTACTTCTACTATTCTAATATATCCAAATTGGAATGTATAATTACATGTGCACATTGATTTGTTTGGCATAGCTTTGGGTGAAATCCTTGCACAACCTAGTGATATAAATTTGGATCCTCCCGTCTACTTTGCTAGTAGGAATCTTTCTTAGGCCAAGCACAACTACACAACCATTGAAAGGGAAGGTTTGGAAATGGTTTATGCTTTGCAAAAATTTAGACATTATTTGTTAGAAGGACATTTTAAATTCTTTACTGATCATTCAACCTTGAAATATCTGGTTAATAATCTTGTGTTAGAAGGCGTAATTTGTAGATGGTTGTTGTTGTTTCAATATTTTTCCTTTGATTTCATTTTCAATCAAGGAAAATTAAATGTTGGCCTCGACCATCTATCTTGATTGGAATCAGGCGAGATTGGCAGAGCTGTATATGACCAACTTCCAGATGCATATATTTTTAAGATTGAAGCTATCCCTGATTACCTTTTCGATATTGCATTGTTTCTCACTATTGATACTATGCCTAATGGGTATTCCACAACTCAGAAAAGGGTTATGATGGTCCGTACCACTAACTATCAGTTGATCGCAGGCCAGTTGTATAAATTGGTATTGGACAACATCCTTCATCGATGTGCACTTGATCATGAGTGGCCATATATATTGTGGGAATTCCATAAAAAAGTTGCGGAAGGACATGTCGAAGGGAAAAAAATAGCCCAAAAGATACTACAAGTAGGATTATGGTGTCCGACTGTCTTCAAAGATTCCAAAGAGTATGTTAAGGCCTGTGATGTTTTTCAGAGGATTGGTAAATCGCCACGCTGAGATGCGTTTCCATTGCATCTTATTCATCCTCTTAAAGCATTTGAGAAACGAGAAGTTGACTTCATAGGATCAATCAATCCACTATAAAAGAACTCAAAGAAATGGTATATCATCATTGCTACCGACTATCTCACATGTTGGGCCGAAGCTGAACTGGTCCAATATTTCTCTACAAATATTGTGGACAGGTTTATTTTTTAGAACATCATCACTTGGTTTGAGGGCCATCATAGTTTGACCAATGATCAGGGTGCACATTTCATTAGTGAGACTATAGCCACTCTCCCCCGTGAGCTCCTAATTCAACATAAAAAAATTAGCATGTATCATCCACAAGAAAATGGTGCATTCGAAGCCTTTAACAAGATTCTGGAGAGAGGGTTAACCAAGGTATGTTGTGCAAATAGGGACGAATAGGATGAAAGGGTTATAGCAATTTTATGGGCTTACATGACTAATACAAAGAAGTTGCATAAGTATACTCCATTCCAACTGGTTTATGGTAGAGAAGCAGTCATCCCAGCTGATTTTATCAACCTGATATTATATATTGCACACGTAACTCATATGATAGATGATGAATCAGTTGTGGAACGGGTCGAAGAGTTGTTGGAATTGGACAGATCTCGATTTGTAGAAGACTTTCATCATATTGTGGAAAAGGCTAGGTAGAAGGATTTTCATAACATGCATATTAATAATAAGTCTTTTTCACAAGGTGATCGAGTTCTTTTGTACGACAATAAGTATCAAAAGCATCCAGGGAAACTACAAATGCATTGGCTTGGACCCTTCATAGTTGTGGAAATTCGAGACTTTGGAGTTGTCATAATAATACAACTAAATGGTATTCTCCATCCAGGATGAGTGAATGGAACACACCTAAAGCCCTACATTTCTTCTCAATAAGAGAAGTTTTGTAGAACTCCTGTCACCGATAGTGAATACAGTAGGTGGGATTTTCAATTGTTTTGTTGTTTCCCCTTTTTGTCAATAAAATGGTGACGTGTCTGACTGTCACTTGTCCTAGAGTCTAGTTTTCATTTTCAGTTTTTCCATCCCAGATATCACCTTTGTGGTCGGGGAGGTCTAAGTCAAATATTTTGGTATTTAGTAACTTCCAAGTTTGAAATTCATGCCATATCGTTGTCATGTTGTTTGTTAAATTTCATTGGTACCTTTTTGGTCATCATCTCGTCATTACGGTCTGCATCATTTAAGTCTGCTAGCTATCAATATTATTCTGGCTAATTGTTGGTGCGTTAATTAATTTTCTGTTTAACTAGTTGTCCCACTAACATGTTGCCGACTATGCACTTTGTTACCCAAATCCTCAAATAGATGCCTCCACGATTAAGGGCCATGTTCATTTTTAATGGTGCATTAAGATACATGGTGTTCATATTTATGACATGCCAATGCATTTCCTTTGCCACCTTCCCCATTATTCTCTTTAACCTTGTGCTCGTCTCTCTCTCAAAGTCATTTCTTTCTAGTTGTTATTTGAATTCTTCACTCTAGATCCCCTCCAACACTCTGTGATCCCACACCCGCGTCCATGTCCACTAGTCTCCTTTGTTTAACACTGTTGGTTTATCAATATGGTTCACACTACAACTAGGGGAGTCCTTCCAAAGGTTGATGTTCTAGTGAAATTCATTGATACCTGGGTCAAAGTTCTAGGTGATATTCACAAGAAAATCTAGAAAACTCAGTTGCTCGACATTGACCTCACAGATGATTCATAGTACCCCCAAATGGATATCCATACAATCATGGATTTATTGATCCTACCAACCAACGAATTGTAGTGGGAGTGGGAACCGTCCTTCGTACCTCTCCGCGACAATACTTTGTTGAACTTGCGCAACTTGCATGTGTTTGGCACTACTAGAGAAGTCGCCCAATGCACAAGGTTCCTCATTAGTGGAGTGCACAATGGTAATTTATGGTTGGATAAGGCCTACCCCATCCATTTGGATGAAATTCATAAGTTAAATGGTTTATCCATGGAGGGGAAGGATGTCATGCAAGGATTTTAGGGTTCAAGGAAGCATGGTCACAAGAAGGGAGAAATAAATCTCTATGAAAAATATGGGACTAGGAAAGGGGGTCGTGGAGAACTCATTGGGCTAATCGATGACGAGAAGGTGCATTGTTCCTACTACTTAATTGATCCATGTGGATATCGGTTTCCACCCACCTTTTCTGACTGGCTCAAAATAGTTTTCTGGCAATTTTGGCAATTTACTATTTTTAGCAGGTTTTAACTTCCGGGGCCATTTTGAGGGCCTAAATGAAGGTTTTTAGAGATCGAGGTTCTCAATGATATCCAAAGGAAAAATTGATCCCCCAAAATGAATCTCCTCGATGATACCTTTCCAACGAGCTATCACACGCCTAAAACAAAGATCGTATGCAAAAGTTACGACCCCGGGAAGTTGATGTACTCACTTATCCAAACGGGGCCCACATGACTTTTGACACTTCATCTCCTAGGGTTAGGTTTTTGGATGCCTAGGGTTTTTTGCATTCCTGCTTATTGTAAAAAGGCCTTCGGAGCCTCATGGTAATCATCTTCTTGCGAATGCGAGTAGCCGTCACATCTCTTCTCAGAGATAAGCTGCCACCATTCTAGCGAGTCTTTCACTCTGTATTTTTACAGTCTCTGTACATTTATTTGATTAATAGAAATCATGTATTACTGTATATCTGTGTTGATGGTTGCATCTCTGATACATTTCTGTTATATTATTGAATATATGCAATATCTCTGTGCATTTCTTTATTATATCTCCGCTCTCATTTTGTGCCGAAAATAATCTGGATCATTAATTGCAGGAAAGGTCATGAAAAATTTCTCCCGAGGAGAGTGCACACTTGACGCTATCTCAGTGGCAGAGTTCTGCAAGAAAGGAGCATCAATCAACTGGTGTAATTATATACTCACAGAAATGTTGCAGACATGCACCGATGTGCATGAGAGGGACACTTATTTAATCTATGGCTATTTGTTGTTCATTTTTGCGATGTGGAAATGGAAAGAATTAGATGGGTGCACATTGTCATATACCCCAAACAACCAGATTTCCAAGCTCTTTGACCCCTGGCATGCCCACACTGCTAGCACTCATGAAGAAAACCAAAAAGTTTCCTTTTTGCAGTGGCACAATGACCTTATCACAACTACATAGAGAACGAGGATTCCTTAGTCACTACTCAACCAACATACTCACAACATCTGGTTCAACATGAATCAGGAAAATACATTTGGGGGACATCTCGACGTTTCTCCAACATTGTTTTATATGACTCCCTTGCCTTTTTATCTATACGAGGCCATTCTAGATAAGGAATTCACTACATGGCCATGAGTCACACACGAAAATAAGAGATCATGTGTCTCATATATGATGCCTCCAATTTCACACCAGCTAGCTCCTACACAGACCTATGGTGTCGACCAAAGCATGAATCCATCGAAGAGAGAGCGGACACCCTTCGGTTTTGAGGAAGAAGTGAAAAAAGGATAATAGGAGACATTACCCAAGAAAATTCCGTTGTCGCTCCCATCAATCCCTAATGACACCACCATATCTAGTAAGCAATTACACGAAGTCGTTGGTGTTTCTTTTCCCGTTAAGAAGCCATGCACTGGCTCTCCGTCCCTCTCCACCAATGACACCATAATAACTGAGTTTTTCCTATTTCTTCCCTTCCCCCTTAAACTCGCACTACCATCCCCATCCCCTCCTCTGTTCCCATCATCACTATTCTGGATGATCCCCTAGACACCACCCAATCCACTACTATCTTTGAGGAGTCCACTCATCAACCACTTATTTCGGTCACAATTGCCCCTTCCACCACTCCATTGTCCCATGTCCATACTCACTATGACACCCAAGGGAAAACTATAAATATGGATCTATGTAACCACTGAATGCCTAAAACATCTACATCTCCAATGGGAATGACATACATTGGGATTTACAAATCATATTCTCCCATACTTAGTTTAATATTGTGACATTTTCGCACACACTACAAGGAGAACAACTTCTAGTGGAGGTGTTTGCATAAGTTTTTAGTTTTATAAAATTCAAACCATAAAAAAATAAAAAATAAAAAAAATAAAATAAAATCCGCTACAACCTCCTATATTGGCCATGGAGGTTTTAACAGATGTTCCATATAAGTAAAAACAAATGGGCATGTGGATGTTGTATAAAAGGTTTTTTTTGTCAAAACACATGGGTGCATTATTTACAAACACGCACCGACACTTTACTATAATAAAATGCATCGATACATTAATATAATAATAAAAATGACATGGTTATTAATATAATAAAAAAACACCTCGATGCATTTATAACTATTGCACACTAGTACCACTTTTTTTGTCATATGCAGATGATCGATGCTCTTATAATTACTATGCACTGGTTCCAGGTTATTTTATTACGAAGTACCAATGTGCTTTAGGATTTGTCCACCACAATGTGTTTAAGTTATAGTTATCCCCGATACGATCAAGTTATATTGAGACCTGGTGCATTCAATATAGCATAACCCTTGGTGCTCATGTAATTAGTACGTATTGGTATATGTTTTACCATGTGCATTGAAGGGTAGTGAAATTTCAAATATTTGAGGTGAGATGTCAACACCATTATTTTTAGTATGCACCAATGCGTATACTATAGTAAAGGAACCAATGTGTAAATAATATCTAGAATCCCAATGCGTATAACAAACTTAACACACTGGTGCATAAGTCATTTTTAGTGCCCCAACATATATTTCAAACATGAGCACCGTACACTTTTGAAACAATAAATATTATTGTACGTTATATCATTTACAAAATGGTGTGTTTTCTCAATAGTACGTACTGATGCATTATTATAATTAATATGCACTGGTGCTTATGACTCCTCAAAACACACCGATGTCTATATTATGGCACACACTGTCTAGTGAGTTTAAAATAATATAGTGCACTGATATGTATATATTTTAATTCATTGCTTTTTACAAATTTTTAATTAATCATTTCAAAATCAAATATTTTTTATAATAATATTTTTATTTTTATTTTTGTTATTGCATTTCGATATAATGATTGCATTAATGTGTTATCCAACCAATTAAACCTCTATTATTTGTAACAATGTAAATCATCCACATATTAATTATTCAGGAACACAACATTTTACAACATTCGACAATACAATGAAATAATAAACCCATTTTATTATATATGAATAGGAAACCTATTGTCATACAAAAAGGGACAACGTAAAGGTCTAGTACAATAATCAAATTGCAACCAATTTGTAATTGTTACACTTATTGATAACATGTCCTCATGCAATTGGGACAATATGTCAAGTACATTAAACAAAATCACTAATTTTCAGAGACAAATATTCCAAAACATACAACTTGCAGTAACATTCAATTATATTGATTTTCATTCATCAGTTGAATTGCTGACATTGCTCGAGTTGCATGCAACCTAATTTAGTCATCATTTGTAGGTGATATTGTACTTTGGTTTTATCACATAATATTTTCTTGATCGACTCATTTTTTATGTTCTGCCCCTTCATCTTCCATCTGCAAACATAGAAATAAATTGTAATAAGTGTATCTACATTTATATATATAGTGGATTATGCATGATTACGTAAATAAAAAAAACATACCTTAGCACCAAGTATTTCATGAACAATACACATTATTTTGAAGCCACGCTTCATGAAATCTCTCAAAATATCCTCTGATATCTGCATTCCATACCTTGTTTCCTTCATGTTTAATATGACATGACAAAGCAAAGTCGATATAATCAATATAAGTTTTCTTATTTTTTCATTAATTATAAAACAATAGAAGTTAAACAAGATAGCTTCTTATAAATTGTTCAATTAAAATTTCATTATTTAACATACACTCACAACCCATACTTAACCCAATGTTTGTCAATTCATGGGTTGGCTCCTCTTTGTATTTTAACACCTAGTAGAAGGAATCGATGGACACGTGTAAATTGATTATTTAATATAAAGATTACAACAAACATGAAATCTTAAGAAAGGTGGAAAACATGAATACTCACAAAGTTTGTGATCAACCCTTTTATTCGTCATCATCCTTTCTTATGTGTTGAATGAATTCTATTTGTTTTTGTTTTTTGCAACAAAACAATTGAAAATTAATATTTCACGCAATACTTAAATTCTTTGTACATGAAAGAATAAATAAATGATTACATACCTATGATGCACATTGTACTTGCGATGGATCCTCTTGCGATGCAATTATGTTCATTCCTTTTAACATCTTCTTCTACACTTTTTTGGACCTCCCTACCGATGTGTCTTGGTTTTCCCCTTGTTTGTCCATTGAAATTTTCAAAATCTCCCTGATATATATATATATATATATATATATATATATATATATATATATATATA
>ML818781.1:39024-63749 GCA_009831015.1 Picea engelmannii
ATATAGGGAGAGAAGCGGAGGGAGGGAGACAACCAACAAGAGAAAGAGAGAGGTTGGGAGAGAGAGAGAGGGAAGGAGGAAGAGAGTGAGAGAGGGGATGAGCATCAAATTCACATTTTCTATGTTTGAGGAGGATATTTTTAGGGATCAAGTAACTATTTCAGATTTTGTAAAGCCATAATGAGATTTCTTGTATAGCTGGGCGGAAAAAAAAAAACGATATTGTAGAAAAAAACAATGATTTTTTAAGCGTGTTGTCAAGTTATAAAATATATTCAAAGTTATTTTTGAGTTTAGATTGTTCTATGCTACCCAATATGGTGGTTTTGGCTCAAATGAAGAAAAAAATAATTATAATATCAAATGGTCAATTCTTAAGATTCCAGCGCCACCTCATTTTAAATTTTGTATCTTTGGAACTCCTTCAAGTTCTCTCACATCGATTAAAATACATGTATATTTTATTGATAATTCATTTATCTCATTCAATTTATGTTATGTATGCAGGTGCAGTTTAATGATTGTTCATCGAATTTTTCATGATCGAAATTCAGAATCGAGTTCAGACGCTCAAGATATTCCCGTGATCCCAAAATTCTACAATCTCTTATCAGGAGAAAGATACTGCAAGTAGATGTTTGATGAAAATGAAAAACTTTTTTCCCCTACCAATACTAACATACCATATTCTAGCAACCAACATGGGTAAATGGTATTACACCATGAATTTGATCTCTTTTATGTAGACAACATCGTAGGGCGTAAGAAAAAGATGATTGAGTAATTGTATTTTTGGATTTTCAATGGAACTAATGTAATTGTATTGCTTAATTGGAAATTTGTTTTATAAAGGTTTTGGTTTCATGTTTATTATTGGGAAAATTATAATAAGTGTTTGGTATAATGTTTGAACATATTAAAAGCACTGTGTTGCTAATATTATCGATGTAATGTTCAATATTTTTACAATCAAGATTATGATGATGAGCGACTTGTCCACCATCTACTATTGCTCCCCACTATAATTTCAAGTAGTGAGCTTGCTGCTAAATTTAAAGAGATCGAAGAGGTAGCATACCGAGAATGGTTGAAACAACCATCTATTCAATTCCCACTATGTCCTAATTCACCAATTCAAAACCTCGATAGTAACACTAGTTCTTCACATGTTGGGGATGAAGGCAATGATATAGAGGTTGGTATGGATGATTTCTTGTGGGATACCCATGCCATATATGGAATTTGTTTAGATCAATTCCAACAAAATTAACTAGGGGATGACATTGATGTCATAGATACCTTCTACAAAAGCCTGAAATTTGCTTCCACCACCCCTCTATTTGGTCCAATAGAGGGGTTTGCAAGGTCTACCCAGCTAGGGAAAACAATGATACTATACAATTTGAAAGCAATGTATGGTATGCCAGACACATGTTTCTCAACACTTTTGAGGTAACTAACCATTAATTCCCCTAAAATTTTAAGGAATCTTGTCACATAATGAAGGAAGAAAAGGGTTGATTTTATTCATGCTTAATGATAGTGTAAATTTATATTACCCACAGATTGTAGGTTACTCAAATATAAGGTACTTCTGAGTGATAATAGTTTTCCTGATAACTATGCAGAGGCAAAGAAAATGCTAAAAATGTTTGGTGTTGAGTACATATCATACCATGTATGTCCAAATGATTGTATTCTGTATAGAATCAAATATGCAGACAAATGCATCTGTCTGGAATGTTGGCATGACAGGTACCATAAATAAATAAATAAAAAGGGTTAGGCACACGGTCCTCCTCACAAGATATTGAGGCACATGCCTACAATTCCAAGGATTCAAAGGCCCTTTTTTTGCAAAACATTAGCCATATTGCAGGGGTGGCATGCGTCACATAAAAGTGAGCTAGGAGTTATGTGAATCCCAACAGATTCAATAGCCATGAAGCATATAGAGGATACATGGCCCCATAAATTCAAGGATGAAGTATAGAGCCTTTGATTGAACATAGCTGGAGTTAACCCATATTCCCCCCAAAACACCAACTATTTTGTTTGTCCAGTGGTAGCGATCAATAACAATATCCCCCCATGGTTTTCCATGAAGAATGAACATATTATGTTGGCTCTTATAGTCTCGGGTAGAAGACAAGTGAAGAGAATGGATGTCTACCTTCAGCCATTGATTAATGAATTTAAGAAATTATGGGAAGGGATACATGTATATGTTGTATCAAGACCCATCAAAGTGGAGAGGTCTTTTATGTTGTATGTAATATGTGTGTACACCAAACACGATTATTCAGAACTAGGAGTTTGCTCTGGTAAGCATGTTTATCGATTTATTTATATCTGTAATTCTATTTGGCATGCTTCATTTGGTACAACTATGTTTTTGGCATTAACATGTTATGCATACGATAAGATTACAGGTCTTGTAACAAAAGGGTAGCATGGATGTAAATGTTGTGGACCTTCTATAAAGTCTAGGTGGTCCAACAACCTATGAAAGTCAGTGTATGACTATTCAAGGGTATTCCTCCCATAATACCACCCTTATAGACAGAGATAATTTTAAGGATGGAAATTTATCTCAAGTTGTAGAAACCTTCATGAATCTTACTAGTTCTCAATATGCAAACTATAAAATGTTTGACGATATTTTTGTAAAAATATTCAAAATTTTAAGGATTTTATATAGTTTCTATAAAATTTGGGTTATTTCTTAGGTAAAACAAATTCATTCTATAAAATTTGGGCAAATCATTTTTAGAAAAAATGGAAATTGGTGAATCCTTTTTTGGGAAAAAGCATGGAAAACATCCCATCGGTGATATATAGCCCCTAAAATTATCTATGATTATAGAAGAGTTGCATTTTCTTTAAATGGTAAAACAAAGAGAACCCAAATACCTAAAATAATGACATCGATAGATTGGAATAGGGAATATGACATAGAGAAGGATAAGGAAATGACATAATTGTTTGATTCAAAGGGGGAACCTATGTTTGATGATCTCGAATTTTTTGACACCTATGTTGAGAAAATTCCCATTGAGATGAAAACGAAATATGTATTTTATGAGCTTCCACATTGGGAGCATCTTAAGATTGGTCACTTACTATATCTCATGCATATATTAAAAAATATTTCATCTTCTTTATGAGGCACATTCCATGGAATAAAAGTGACACATTGGATGTTAGGAGTGATCTTATTGCTTCGAATACTAAAAAAAAGCATTGGCCAAGAAATGAAAATAGAGGAGAGGTTGGTCCCTCTTGGTCTTTTAAAGAATATGATGTCCCATGGATTTTGAAGAAATGTTATCTTTCTATGACAAAGGATGTTATATTGGGTGTGAAGGAATCTTCTCTATACGGGTCGACTCTACGACGTTGCTTCATTGTAGATGAGAATTTGTCAAGATTGAAATCACATGACCATATTAACCTTATAAGGGTATGTATGTTGAATACATGATTCTTCTTCTATACTGAGGTCACTAAAAATATGTTATGCACTCACAGTTTTATGGGAATTAATGATGTGTGTGTCTATTTTGTAGTGTCATTATACTTTTCTCATGCATGGTTGTATGAACTATGACTTTGCCTAGGACCTGCGACATACCATATCCAAATTATCTGCATTTTTACTTTGGATCACATCAAGGGATATTCATATGGCTAGCATTCTACGGTGGCGTCGAGAGATAACTAAGATGGTTTGTATGTTTGAGAAGGAAATTCCCATGAGTTTTATGGACTTGCAAGTCCATCTTCTAATTCACCTACCTGATTAGGTTGAATTAGTTAGGGTGCTTTCATGTCATTGGATTTTCTTCTTAGATAGGTACATGAAAAAATTGAAGAGATTTGGTCGACAAAAGGAAAAACCGAAGGGCTCTGTGGTAGAGGGGTACATAATATACGAGTCATTCTATTATGCTAGTGAGTACATTACTCAAATTGATGACACAGAATGGAATTCATTTGGTATGACCATCAATATGAGGACAAAAGAGAAGGGGAACTACTCCAAACGAACGAAAATATGCGCTTCATACATAGTAATTTAGTTATATTTTGTCAATTCAATTATACATAGTAATTATTTACATTGAAGTTGATAATATATATTTCATCCCATGCTATTTTTTTTGAATTATTTTATACATCAACGAATTTATAAATTTTGGTACCATCAATAATTTCGTTCTTTAAGTTGATAATATATATTTGATCACGTGCTATTCGTTTTGAATTTTTGTATACATCAACGAATTTAGAATGGATGCCATCAATAAGTTTGTTCTTTACAACGCGGAGGCAACGTGACCAGGGGTCACATTGTATGAATATAAAAGAAGGAAATGAGATAGTGACAGGAAAACATGCAAACGGTTGAATGGTAGAAGCATGCCTTATTCTGATCATTTAAAATAAAATATACCAAAAATATGTCCCAACAGTTGGGTAGCTGACCAGGTACAAGAGAAATATGTGGTGTTCGGTCGTAACCCATGTGGAGAAGATATGGATGCTCTAAACATAGGGATCAGGTGAAAAAACTTTGTAATAACCTCTCTAAGTACAACATTATATTTATAATATTGCATATTTGAATTGTAACATGTATAATGTTTTTATTAATTCTTTAGTTATCAAACATATGACATTGTCCTTTGTTCGCATTTTTACAGGTGCACTTGTTCCTATATATTTGGGCATATGGACATCATTTTCTCATTTATTATGTTGATGATGGACACATCATACAATATTGGTGAGTTGAAGTCAAGTTCAACCAATCCAGTCGTGCTAGCCACCATGATGAAAACTTGATAGAGGGGAAGTTAGGTTACATTGGAAAGATACAAGAGATCATGCAAGTAGACTTCTCATCATTTCAATGTGTTATTTTTTGTTGCAAGTGGTGGGATACCTTCGAACGGAGAAATGTAAAGGAAGAACGAGATAGTGAACTAATATGTATTAAATCTAAAAAAAGTGGGTAGAAAGTAAACAACCTTATGTTTTCCCAAAACATTGCAACCAAGTGTTTTTTTACCCAAATGTGTTGCATGGGGATTGGTTGTTCATATTGAGACATGATTTGAGATATAAACATATTTTTGAGAACAATATTGTTTTGATCAGAGAGTTCTTTCGGATTCATCGCATAGGTTTTTTGATTTTCGACGTTTCGGACCAAACTAGTGTGGTCCATCATTAGGAAAGCGTTTGTAAGAAATGAAGGAAAAAATGATATAACAGGTATATAAATACTTGAAAAGTTTTTATAAGGAGCCAACTTATTGAAAATGAAGTCAAGAAATATAATTTTTTTTTAGAAATTATAATTGTTTGTTTAAATAATTAATTATTTGTTTGTTTAATAATTAATAATTTGTTTGTTTAATAATTTTTATTTAATAAGAGCCGACTAGAAAATGTTTATAAATTAATATTTAGAATTATTCATATTGGCTAGGGTAGGGATCCAATTTTGACTAATTTTTCATCCAATTGAGGAATATAATCAAGGTGATGGAAACAAAGACCGATTTGTAAATTATTTGTTTGGACATTTATATTGTGGATGTGTCATTTTATTATGGGTATTTATAATGGAAAATTATGTTTTGTTTCCCTTAATTTTATAATTATGATGGATATCAAAAGCTAACAACCATTTGCAACCACCATATTGGAAATACATTAAATAGACGTACACGCATAAGATGTGGTTTTGATATATTTTTATTGTCATATTTATTATTTATTATAGAAAAATCATGTTGTATTGTATTAAAATATGTTAATGTTAACCTTTAAATTACTAAGCATTAGTTGAGATATCACAAAGTTGGTGGCATACAATAGTGAAGATTCATTTTAAATTATATTTCATTTAACAAAAAATGAAGATATTAAAAAATATTCAAATCTCAAAATTTTTAATTTTTGAGAAAATCAAAATTCAAATAAATATATACTTACTTTGATGGAACTTCTAAGGACAATTCCAACAAAATAACTTCATGCAACATCTATAGTACTTGTGGTGTTGGTATTGCCAACTTTGATGGCATTCCCCACCTTAACTAGTACAACTACCATGACCTTTGCATATTCCACTCCATCCTTTAGTTTTATAATCATATAAACTTATATTAATCATTATTTTTGCATTCTCCTTGAAATATGTGTCAATATAGGAAGGACATGGAAATCATAAAAGAGTCTTTTTTCTAGAGCCTAGTAAGAATTAAGGAAAATTTTAATGATCCGTACTTATCTAAAAGTATAGAAACCTTTGTTAATTTTACTAATTCTTAAAATACTAATTATAAAATATTAGTTGATATTATTTTTTAATAGAAGATTCATAAAGTCTGTATTAGAGTAAAAAATTGTGAAATCATTTACTGGAAAGTGCATAGATCAAAATGTATTATTATTCTCTATATTTATTATTTTAAATTTAATTGAATAAATTTATTATATTATAATAGTTGGATAATATAAATTAATAAAATATTTTGAAAAATTAAATATTAATAAAATATAATAATTGTGATTTTAGTAAAAAAAATTATTATAACTTTGTCTTGTAAAATTTGAATAACAAAAATTAAAAATTAACATTATTATTACATCATCATCATTATTATTAGTGAATAATTATGTTATAATGTTATTATTATAATATTTGAAAAATACATAAATATTCAAATCACAATCATTTCACTCATCATATTTAAATATTTAAATATTTTTGTTTCTCAACATGTTTATTCAACATATTGTATCTTGTTGGACAATAAACAATTCACCTTGAACAACAATTAAACATTATATGGCATTACTAGTTATAACTTTTTGCAATCACAATCCAAATTAAATGCTTTCATAAAAGTAAAGTTAAACATTATATGGCAACTGCAAATTTAAATGAGTGATACATATCAAATTTCACTTAAAAAGGGAGAAATCATTAGCAATGTTCGTCATTGGCATACTCATAATACATTTTATAAATAAAAAAACAATAACAACCAAAAAATTATATGAAAAACATAATATACATGAGCGATATACATATGAATATACATGTCAAACATACATATCAACAAAAACTGCAATAAACATGTCATATATAAATCTCAAGTTAAATATAAAAAAATCAATATAAATGTCAATCAATACCACTTCTAGCTAGGTCCACCACTAGAGCCAGGTGCATCAATGTCTCTACTACAAGAGGTAGAGCCTCTATCAATAACAATTATATCATAAATAATTGTAGCAGTACCCAATGTGAACATAGTGTCCAATACATCAAAATCTTGTGACACATGTGGAGGAAGAGGAGGAGGGGGATCGGTGGATGATGACACATGTGGACTAGGAGAAAGACAATGATCAATGGATGGTGACCCATGTGGAGGAGGGGAAGAATCGATAGAATATGATGACACATGTGGAGGGGAAACATGAGGAGGAGGATCAGACGTGGATGTAGGTTCAAACACATGTGGAGGGGAAGCAAGAGGATTTCTAGATGCTACAAACGACTCATGTGGAGGAGAATCAGGAGGAGGAGGAGGACCATGTGGTGAAGTAGAGGATGCATATGGCTCTATTGATGAGATATATGTAGTGGGATCAGGAGCACCAACCCTCAACGTATCAATGAGGTTGATGACAACAATAATACGATGCATCAACATTGTCGTGTCATGAGGAAAAATCCTCCATGCAGTAGAGAGATCCTCTACACGTAATATGTCTCTAATGGGTGTGGATACCACTTTGTGACTAGTCACGACACAACATAACTCATCCTCCACCTCTACCTGAACTCTTATATCCAGTCTGTGTGGCATGTGGGGTCCCTGTACTAATGGAGGATGGTCATCTACCTCCTCCATCACCTCATCCTCACGTTGGGTAAGCACATCCCCAACATATGTGCCAATATTTGCGAAACATTAGATAATAATAATAAGATAATTGAAACAAAATGATACAATAAATTACATGTGCATTAAATAAGACATAAAAATATGCAAATATATGGATCAAAACATAATGATAATATTACCTCTCACATCTGTTGGATCCTTCGTTGTAAATCGAATGTTTGGACATGCTCTCCAATTCATCCCCACGTACATGTACTCTACAATATCGAGGACATGATCATCCACACTAGACAATAAATCAAATACCTCCCTACCGGGGCCTACCCACCAGAGTAATGGGAAACCCGAACTAGCCCCTCTTGGGAATGAACTGCCCCCACATGCACATACACGTATCAAACATAGGCCTAACAGGAAAGTATGGTACTTCTGGCTGAATGGAATGAACCCTCTCCAAAAATAGAGTATATGAATCAGATGTGAATGGGAAGTATCTCATCCTAGAAAAAACAGTGTGACAATCCATAGGGGCTCTTGCAATAAATCTACATAATAAAACATAGAGAAACTAATGAATTTCACATCAGAGCTATACTGTGATAGCGATGAGATCATAATACATAGGAACCTAATGTCTTGTCTCTCAAATGAACCTATCCGAAGTTGACCACCCTGAACCTATAACTCCGAAATCGAATGAACATGTGAACCAACATATCCATGCACATATGCCAGTTGAGTATCTCCTGCAACATTGGGAGGTAGAGAAAGGAAATGGGGAAGATAATACCCCCTCATAGACAACTCGGTGATGAAATAGACATCCTCCTCCATGGGATGATACCACAAATTGGGACCAACCCCGAACCCCTGTCTCACAAGATCCCGATGACAGATCAACTACTGTAATAATTGTAATAATGAAGAGTTACCCCTAAGGGATGTACCCTCATGATAAAACTTCAAGAGGCCAATATCCATCAAAAGGTCATTTGTATGTTATGAAAGAGGGTGAGGGAACAAATCCCTCTCCCTATCCTCCCACTCACACACAAATGTGTGTGTCTCGACCTATTGTCACTCCTCCTCTCGTCGTCATCATCTTTGATTCTCAAAAAAATATTGTTAGGAACATATATACAAATAAAATAAATTGAAATTATAAAACAAATACATATATAAATGACATGTATTTAAAAAAAAGTCCAAAATTAATGTTTTTTTTGCAAAAAAATATTTAAAAGAAACAAGTGTGTAAAGAACAGAACAAACACCCCAAAGACGGTGCACTATCTCAAAGAAACAACACCACCCAACAGTGAATCCCATAGAATGCTCTGCATCAACTTAGTTCTTTTAATCGTGTCGGTTCATTGTTTTTTACATCACCGATTCATTTCATTAACAAATATGCATCGCAACACTAACATTTATGGTGTGCAAATTCATGGCTCCCTTCGTTAAACTGAAATCATCGGTGCACCATGTCTACCAGAGCATCAACATGTTGTCTATCAGTGTGTTGTATCAATAATGCACCACTAACATGCCTTATAGAAGATGAACCACGTTGTTTATTTTTCCAAACATGTCACAGTACGTACATTTAATATTTATGTACCGATGCACCATGACTATTGACACACTGCCACAGATTGTAGCGGTGCACCTATTAAGTCATACTACTCTAATTGGTTATGAAAATTTTACCTGAGTGTCATTGTCTTTAAAACATCAGTTCATTTCTTGGATTGATGGGCACCACTAAGCTAAAATTAATTATTGTAGTTGCATTGGTGTGATGTGTTACTATTTATGCACTGGTATCACCATGATAGTGGTGGAGCACTGTTATTTTGTGTCATGATGCATTGTAAAGGATAAAACATATGGAACGAGGCATCCAATGAGATGCGTCGCTATGAAAAATCAGGCGATACATGTCCCAATGCATTTCTATTTATAATATCAGTGCGTTGGCTTTAAATTGTTGCACCACTACGTTAAATTTTATAAATCATTATGTTAGCGGTGTCATTATTTAAGTGAAGTGTACTAGTGCGATTAGAAGCCAATTATGCACCGGTTTCAGGGAGTTCCAAAGGGTGCACCACTTTGTTTCTATAATTTATCGCAGTGCTCTTTCTTGAATGGCACCGCTGTGTACATATATATGAGATGCATCGGGGGTGGTGCTCACTATAAATTCAATACAATACACATCATGTTGTGGCAAGCCGAAGAGCTAAGGCGGGTCACGTGAAATTGGAAAAAAATTGAAAAAAATGTCAAAGTTCAAGCTAAATTCAAAATTTCATTGGATGAAAATGCAAATAGGAAGGTAATAAACAATTTACTAGGCATGTTATGTCTCGAGGAGGCATGGTTTCACTATTCAGAAACAAATAAATTTGTGGTAATTTCCAAATTTTGGAAATGTGTGGAATCTACCAATGGAGAATATCATGTTAGTGTAGAGCACCAGAAACAATACATCTTAGGAAGGACGATGAGCATCGATGCTTTCTTGAGCATTTGGAAGCACGAGATGCATTGTAACAATGAAAATCGATTTTGTAATTTGTTTTTATTTACCCTACGATGATGCACCTAACGACAGTGATGCACACTGACACATATTGTTCAATGACATTGATGCAATTTATTCGATGCGTGTATTTTTTATTATAAAGTATGGTGGTGCTTTTAAAAATTGATGCACCCATGCTTTATGTTTCATGTATTCCCCAGTGCGATTGGTTAAACTGGGTGCACCACTACATTAAATTTTAAACATCCTTGATGCAGGAGAATCGCTCCAACCCAACAACCCGCCAGTTAGAAGAGCACATCAAGCGCACATTCAAGGAGGAGAGGCGCCAACCCTCTCAAATTTAAATTTCAAATTGTAATTAAATACAATTTAATGTTTGTAAGGCTTGGTAGAGCTGAGTTAATGTTTTTTAGCAGATAGGAGATTAGGTCTCCTTTAATGGTTGACAGGTTGTAGATCTATATCCGATCTAGACTACACAGCCATTGAATGTAATTCAATGTAAATTAATGAGAGTAGGTAGATGGAGGGAAGAGCTCCAGGAGCCCCCTTTTGTAAAAAGATATTTTGTATCTAAATTCATTAGGAGGAGGTAGATGATGGAAGAGATAGGAAGAGAGAGTTTAGGCTCTGTTGCAGTCTGAGCTTAACCATATTGTAATTGGACATTCATAGTTATACAAAGAGAATTTTTTCTTGCATAAAGTTATTTGTGTGTTTATGTGTATTTGGTGAATTTCATCTTTATGTTTTTATGAATTTATGTTGTAGATGTATGATAGGTTCCATCTACAGGTTATAGACATAATTTTTTGTATGCGAGTTTCTGATTTCAAGTTTGGGTTCCTTCTGGCTAAATGCAAGGGGTTGCATGAAAAAGTGTTGAAGACTCTATGAGCCAGTGCAAAGAGTGCACATATGAGTTATGTGGAATTTAGGCAAGAACATGCCAGGAGGGCGCACCAGAGGAAGCATAAACTCAAAGGAGAACCTCAAGGTTACTAAACACCTTGGAGGTAGGACTATGTAGAGGAGATCATAGAGAGAAGAAATTATTGTTGAGGATTCTGTGAAGCTTTGCCAGGTGGGCATTGAGCATGTGAAAGGAGTGCATGAAGGAAATCTATTTTGATTTCTGTGAGAAGAGAAGTGTCCAGGAGAAGACACTCATAGAGTTACTGAATACTTTGAAATCTCAGCAAGTAGTGCCTGAGTGAAAGTTTCCAAGAGGGAACTTGCATCTCTTCGAGGGACATAAGGGACAAAGACCTTTGAGGTCTGAGCAATTGAAGCTCAAGAGGAAAACATAGTTGTTGAACACTCTGGAGGAATACTTGTGCAAGGAGTGCACCAGGCCAATAATCGGACGAAGTGTTGAAAGGCAACTAATTGAAGGCTAGTCAAAGTGCAAGGAGTGCGAGCAGAGAGAACTTGTTCCAAGTTCAAAATATTAAGAGGTTGTCGGGAGGGCACCGATTTTCCCTTTGAATGGAAAGACAAGGGCTGAGTCACAGACATCCATCGGGAAGGATACATGGCGAGCGATTAGTATTTCGCAGACTCACAGAGAGGAGAAGTCGAAGGGAAGAGTTTTAAGAACTTGCGAGGCCTGAACTTGCGAGTTGATCGTAGTCGTCGATCAAAGGGGGGAGTGTGGACTATTGATCTACCATAGAGAAGATTTTAGGAGATTGGAGGTGAGAAATCTTTCGACTTCGCGAGTCGTGAAGTCTCGATTCGCGAAGGGGTGAGTTGAACTGTCAGATCACAAAATATCTTAATTTGTTGATCTAGCATTGAGAGTTCGTAACTCAGGAGTTGGGAGAGCTAAGGTCGGATCACGAAATATATTAATTCGTTGATCTAGCATTGAGTGTTTGAAACTCGGGAGTCGAGAGAGATAAGGTCGAATCACATGAAAAAACCCGACATATGAAGTTTCGAAGTGCTTTTTGTTTAGGTGCCAGGTTTATCCCATCGTCATAGTTAAAGGGGGGGCCTAGTGAGAGGAGCTAGTGCTGACATAAATCGTCAATCGGGGATCGGGAGTTCAGGTTTTGGCTCACACAAGAACCCCGAAATCGTGAAATGTGAAGCACCCTTTAGTAAGGCTTGTGTTCACGGGTAGTGGTCATTTGGAGGAAAGCTTGCACCTGGTGCTTGTTCGTGTAGGCCAAGTTTCACAAGGACCTGTGGATAATTGTTTGTAGGATTCCAGCTAGGAATCAAAGAGCTAATCTAGCTCGAGGGTGAGAAGATCTAGTGATTGGGAGGTCAATAAATCTTGGTGAGGTAAGGGGTTTGTGTCATGTGGTATCAGAGCTGATTTTTCATCTGTATATTTCAGGCAAATGAGGTAAAGGAGATAGTTTGATACCGTCAGTGGTATCAGAAGTTGAAGACTAAGTGTTGATGCTCTGTGGAGATCTATTTTCATGTAGGCAACAGACAATTGACAACCAGGTGGGTTGTAGGATAATCTGGGAATTCTCTCGATTGTAGAGTGAACAACAAACTTTTCAGGAGGGCAGGTGGAGAAAGAGAAGATGGATATTGAAGGCCAAAGGAGTGGTCAAGGAAAAGACCGCCAGAAGAAAAGAAAGGCTGAGATAGACAAAGAGATCAGCGATATAAGAGAACAGATGGAGAAGCTTTCATTTAAAATGCAACAGGATGCTAAAGTACATTGGGTGTATGAGTGGCCCATGAAGAAGAAGGTGAAGTGGCCCGTTCATAAATTGTTAGCTAGAGGATAGCAAAAACTGTTAAATAGGTGGTTGAGGCATGTGGAGAGATTGAGGGAAACAAAATAAGTGGTTCACATCTGTGAGCCATAAGCTGAGAAGAGTCTCATTGATGATGAGAAGAAGAGATCAAGAAGATATCTCATAAACTGCCAGGTGGGTAGTGAAGAAAGTTCAGGTTTCCAGGTGGGCAATGGAGAGAGATCAATGAATCTCATACACTGCCAGGAGGGCAGAGTAGAAATCCCCATTTTCCAGGTGGGCAAGGGAGAGAAGGTGAACTCAACAGGGAGTTCATATCAACAAGGAGAGATGATGGAGGGAGATCAGAGGTGTATTCTAATCATTGGGGGAATTCAGATATTCCTACCAAACAACCCAGTTGAGTTCAGAGAATGTGTTGCAGATGCAACAACAGAAGAATGAAATCCAATAGTGACTGTCATAGAGGAAGAAGAATGGGAGTAGACATCAGAATATGCCTCGGTAGAAAAAGAGCATGCACATAAGATGCTCACTCCATGGTAGAAGGAGTTGGGGATGTTGGAGGATTGGTTGAAAAATACAGAACCAATAGATGCCTGCCATGAGAAGACATTCATGTAGATTTTGGGAGAAGGGAATTCGACATAATTTCTCAGAAATTTCGGCCAAGAAGATGAATAGATGATGACTGCAGTACCGAGGTATGCAGCAGAAGATGAAGCAAAATTCCAGTCTCAGGAGCAGCTGGAAACATGCCAGCAAGAGAATTGGCATAAGAAAATCTGTTAGAAGAGGAAGAAGTTGAGCAGTGGCTCAGTGAGGAAACTGCAGGGATGGAGTCTACAACAGAGTGTCCATCTAGTGCCACAAAAGAGGGAAACAACAAGGGGAATCAAGTTGATCAACCCATTGCCAAGGAAGAAGTTCAGCCACAAAGAATGCATAAAGAGAACCAACCATTGGAGCAACTAGAAGAGGTGATTGAAAAAATAAGGAGGTTGATGTTGAGGTCAGCACAAGAAGAAATCAGCAAAGGGAAGCTAAGAAGAAGGAAGCCTACAAGAGAAGCAGGGAAGCGACAACAACAACAACAAAACAGTGGAGTAGATGGATAGCTCCACATAATAGTTTGGGACCCAGGTGGATTTCAACAGAGTTGGGAAGCTCATGAGTAGGAGCTCATGAATTTTTTTCGTAGCAGTGGAGTATTATGCAGGTGCATCGCTCCAACCCAACAACGTTCCAAATAGAAGAGCACATCAAGCACACATTCAAGGAGGAGAGGCGCCAACCCTCTCAAACTTTAATTTCAAATTGAAATTAAATACAATTCAATGTTTGTAAGGCTTGGTAGAGCTGATTTAATTCTTTTGAGAAGATAGGATATGAGGTCGCCTTTAATGGTTGACAAGCTGCATATTTATATCTGATCCGGACTAGACAACCATTGAGTGTAATTCAATGTAAATTAATGAGAGTAGGTAGATGGAGGGAAGAGATCTAGGATCCCCCTTTTGTATCGAAATTCATTAGGAGGAAGTAGATGATAGAAGAGATAGGAAGAGAGAGTTGAGGCTCTATTGCAGTCCGATCTTACCCATATTGTAATTGGACATTCATAGTTATACAAAAAGAAGTTTTTCCTGCATGAAATTCTTTGTGTGTTTATGTGTATTTGGTGAATGTCATCTTTATGTGTTTATGCATTTATGATGTAGATGTATGATAGGTTCCATCTGCAGGTTATAGACAAAATTTATTGTCTGTGAGTTTTTGATTTCAAGTCTGGGTTTCTTGTGGCTAAATGCAAGGGGTTGCATGACAGAGTGTTGAAGACTCTGTGAGATAGTGAAAAGAGTGCACATCTAAGTTCTGTGGAATTCAGGAAAGAATGTGCTAGGAGGGTGCACCAGAGGAATCATACACTCAAAGGAGAACTTCAAGGTTACTGAACACCTTGGAGGTAGGACTGTGCAGAGGAGAGCATAGAGAGAAGACATAATTGTTGAGGATTCTGTGAAGCTCTACTAGGTGGGCATTGAGAGTGTGCAAGAAGTGCACGAAGGAAATATGTTTTGAGGTCTGTGAGAAGAGAAGTGTCTAGGAGAAGACACTCACAGAGTTACTAAATACTCTGAAAGCTCAGCAAGTAGTGCTCAAGCGAAAGTTGCCAAGAGGGCACTTGCATATCTTCGAGGGACAAAAGGGACAGAGACCTTTGAGGTCTGAGAAATTGAAGCTCATGGAGGAAATCAGAGTTGTTGAACACTCTAGAGGAAGACCTATGCAAGGAGTGCACCAGGCTAACACTTGGATGAAGTGTTGAAAGAAAACCAGTTGAAGGCTAGTCAAAGCACCAAGGAGTGTGGGCAGAGAGAACTTGTTCCAATTTCAAAAGATCAGGAGGTTGCCGAGAGGGAACCAATTTTCCCTTTGAAGGGAAAGACAAGGGTTGATTCCCTTATGGATTCGAGCAAGAAAGTTCAGGAGAAATAGTGCCTTTGCACACAAAGTTCCAATAGAAAGGAGCAGAAGGTCGAGATACTTCAAGGTCCAAGCCATAAAGAAACTCAGAGAGGATAGCACAACAACATGCAAGGATCCTGCAAGGAGTTGCAGAGGTAGAGAAACCCCTTCAAGGTTTTCAGAGTGAGGAAATATCAGGAGAGATAGCATTTCCAGAACGTAGGTGAGACCCAAAGTTGTAAGGCTTGCAGAAGATAAATCGAAGGCCGAGACCTTCGAAACATTGAAATCTTCCGAGTCTGGGAAGAAAGTGAAAGCTCATGAGGAGGAGTGACAATAGCTTTTGGATCGACACTGAGAATGATATGAACCATCAGATCAGAGAACAACCAGGAGGATATCACAGAGGAGAGGATATTAGATCTCTCCCATTAGATCTGAGCACGTGGACCAATAACTATTGGATCTGGAGGAAGGTGCGTGAGGGTTAAACCCTTAGATAGTGCACAGGAGAGTGGAATTTGTAAAGTCCTGAAATCATCACAGTTGTCCATCAGAAGAGGACACGTGGCAGGGAGATCAACAGTTCACTGAATTAGAATTAGGGAGGTGCAGAGGTAAGAATTTTGGGAACTCGTGAACCCCAAGTTCATGAAAAGATCACAGCCATCCATCTGGAAGGATATGTGGCGAGCGATTAATATTTCGCTAAGTCCCAGAGTAGAGAAGTCAAAGGGAAGAGTTTTAAGAACTCGCGAGGCCCAAACTTGCGAGTTGATCGTAGTTGTCGATCAAAGGGGGGAGCGTGGACTGTTGATCTGCCGCAGAGCAGATTTTGGGAGATTGGAGGTGAGAAATCGTTCGACTTCGCTAGTCGTGAAGTCCTGATTTGCGAAGGGGTGAGCTAAACCGTCGGATCACGAAATATCTTGAGCCATTTATCTAGCATCGAGAGTTCGGAAATCGAGATTCGGGAGAGCTAAGGTTGGATCACATGTAAAATCCCGACATACGAAGTTCTGAAGTTCTTTTTGTTTAGGCACTAGTTTTATCCCATCGTCATAGTTAAAGGGGGGGGGGTTAGTGAGAGGAGCTAGCGCCGAGAGAAATCGTCGATCGAGGATCGAGAGTTTAGGTTTTGGCTCACATAGGAACCCTGAAATCATGAAATTTGAAGTGCCCTTTAGTAAGTTTTGTGGTCATGGGTAGTAGTCACATGGATGAAAGCTCGCACCTGGTGCTTGTTCGCGCATGTCGAGTTTCACAAGGACCTGTGGATAATTGTTTGTAGGATTCCAGGGAGAAATCGAAGAGCTAATCCAACTCGAGGGTGTGAAGATCTAGTGACTAGAAGGTCAACGGATCCTCGTGAGGTAGGGGTTCTGTGTCAATCCTTGAGCTAGTAGTGAAATTAATGAAGTGAAATGTATCAGTATGAGTCGAATCCAATTGTGTGATGGTCATGGGGTGTTTTGAAGGATGCACCACTTTGGTTTTTAGAATTTATCATGGTTCTCCTACTTGAATGGTAAATTTGCATACATATATGTGCAATGCAGAGGTGGTAGCACTCACTGTGAATTTAATACAGTACACACTGCATCGGGGCAAGCCGAGGCGTTCAAGCACACTGCACGAAATTGGAAAAAAATTGAAAAAAAATGCCAAATTTCAAGCTAAATTCAAATTTTGATTGGATGAAAATGAAAATAGGAAGGTAATAAATAATTTTACTATCCTCTTATGTCCAGAGGAGGCATGATTTAATGTTTAGAGAATATTAAAAATCACGGTAATCTCCAAAATTTGGAAATGTGTGGAATCTACAAATGGAGTTATCCAAGTCAGTGAAGAGAACTAGAAACAAACGTATTAGAAAGGAAGGTGAGCATCAATGCTTTCTTGAGAGTTGGGAAGCACGGGATGCACTGTAACAATAAAAATTGGTATGGTAATTTTTTTTTATTTACCCTATCGTGGTGTGCCTGACGATAGGGAGGCTCACTAGTGCATAGTGTTCAACGACATCAGTGTGATGTATTTGATGCATGTATTTTTTTATTATAAAGTATGGAATTGATTTTGAACATTGATGCACTGGTTTTGTATTGTTCATGTATGCACTGATGCATATATCCCTTAAAGGTGCACCGAAAAAAAAAAAAAAACCTTTGGTCGCTAGCCTTCACTAACAACCTCTGCTATAAACAGTTAAGGCATAAAATTTTTAGGGAGGTTTCGTAAAAACCTCCACAAGAAGGTGTTATCCTTGTGGTGATAATAAATACTCCCACTATTAGCAACCAAAACTTGAAAATTTTTCATTGGATATACAAAACAATTGAGGTTTTTTGCTAATATTTTATCAATGAAGTTGTGGGTATTACCCGAGTCAATGAGAACTATAACCTTTTGATTCATAGTGTAACCGACAAGATTCATGGTTTGAGGTGATGAAAAACCTGCCATTGCATGAATATATATTTATCACCTATCTGAATCAATGTTGTGCACAATTTCTGGCTCTATTTCCTACTCTTATAATTTGACAATTTCTACATCATTTATTTCTGAAGATGCCTCCATTTCCTCTTCATCATTATTTTCCAAGATGATTTTTTTTTTCTTGACATTTATGCATTTTGAACATTTCTTGTTACAACCAAAGAATAACCATTTTTCTCTTCTTTCCTCCATTTATTGGTATGATATTCGATAGGTTGAGGTACGATTGTCTTATGAACCCCAAAATGATCTCTACTTCATGCATATGCTCCAATTGTAGACTTGTGTGTAGCCTTATTCTTGGCGTAAATAAAATGAACAAATTGCATAGCTTCCATAATAGTTTTAGGATGTTTTAGGAAAATCTCATGTTTAATTTATTCTTTTAATGCACCCATGTAAGATTCCAACAAATATTCTTCACTTATGTTATCCACCCTTGTGGTCAATACCTGAAATTTTGAATTATAATATGACCTAAGTTTTTGTGTTCTTGTCAATTGATTGAAGTATTCGTGTTC
This sequence comes from Picea engelmannii, assembly GCA_009831015.1. Taxonomy (NCBI): domain Eukaryota; kingdom Viridiplantae; phylum Streptophyta; class Pinopsida; order Pinales; family Pinaceae; genus Picea; species Picea engelmannii. The sequence goes on from ML818781.1 coordinate 57,734, forward strand.
CCAAACTTTCCCATATTGTGCTTCTAATTGTCTTGTAAATAAACCCCAAGAATAATGATAAGAATGGGTCTTCCTTTTAACTACCCATTGATATCATTGATATGGTTTTATCTCAAAGTTCAAAGTTTATATGTGAATCCTTTACTTATTATCCATAATATTATGCAGTTCAAAATATTTCTCTATTTGGTTCACCTAGGTAAAAACCTATGTTCCATCAAAATCCCTTAATTAAAACTTGGGAAGGCTCACTCCTTTCGGATACCATCCATAGGTAAATCCATTATTGGAGTTAAATATATCTGGAAAACTCTTATTATTGGAAAGTTTTTCAACCTGAATACTACCTTTATTTTCATGAGTCCCTTCAGACACCTTATCAATTTTAGGGAACCTCCCATTTAAGGATTCCATAATATTTTTTTCCATTCATTCCAACTTTCCATCCATTTTCTGTTCCAAATACTCCACCGTTCTTTTCATCCATATTCCTTTCCATTAGTTCCTTATTTACATCCATATTTATTTCCATTTATGTTTGAGTATTCATCCAACCAACATTTTTCATTTACCTATCATTCAATTTCTTGATTTCACTGTTCAATTTGGGTAGTTGGTTTTGTATCTCCTCATTTTCTTCGTGAGTGATGGAGGATATTTCTAGAGGTTTAATTGGTGAAGTAATTTTTGAATATTTCTTTGGAGCCATGGAAAAAATTTATTGGATCTTAAGGACAAGGGAGTGTTAGGTGTTATATCTCTTTGATATACATGTAGGGTCAAACAATAGTACTCAGTAACTAAGTAAGTAGGCTCAATTGTTCCCTTAGTCATACTACTCAACTACCAGGTACTAGAGATCAGTATACCTGAGTGTTGTTCTTGGTTTACTATAGAAACAAGACAATATAATAGCTTATCTAAGGTTGGTTTTAGGTATATATGGGGACTTCCTATATACCCAAAGGTACGTGGAAATGAGATTCCATCTACATGTATTATATATTGTGGTATTACTTGAAAGGGCACCAACATGGGTTATAGGGTTTCCAACCAGGTGAAACAATGTGTTTCCAACTGTTAACGCTTCCCAGAGGTTGTCAGGAAAGAAGAAATCTACGAGATGTAACTTTATCCAACCACTTTGAAACTGGAATCTAGCCCTACCAGTTTCAGAGAGGGATATCTCTGTATGATTTAGCTATGTTCTATCTTTAAGATATTAGGCTAGTTATTTAAAATAATATTGACTGGTTTGTTGTTTTTGTTAAGTTGGTTGAAGGGGATTTACGCATCCATTGGGCTATGGTGTCTGTATTTATAAGGGTAGAAATCTAAACCAGGAACAAAGATTCTTTTCACAGGGCAAGATAATGCATTCGTTGGATTCTTTAGCAGTAAAATGATGAATAGAGAAAAAGACGAGAATATCAATTAAAGTAAAGAAGCATTTAAGAATTTCTTCACTGTAATATCAAAAGATAAACATTAAAATCTTTCAAAGTCTGAAACAGGGTATACAAAAATAAATCCTGCAACATGCGTTACTTTTAAAAGATTTATAGTAGAAAACAATATGACAACTGAGCAAGAAGAACATTCAACATAGAAAAGAAAACATCACCAATGAATAACACACGAGAATCCTAAGAAAACGTCTCTTTGTATTAATGGAAGATCTCTTGATAAAAATTTCAGTCTTGTAGATTGCAGGGCATAAAGATCAACCCTCAGTACTTCAAAGTTTGAAGTATTTATAACCAAAATTACATACGATCCTGTCATTAAAGATCAGGACGTGGCTAATCTAAATTTAGCTAACTAACTTAACAATACACAAAAATTTAGGAAACAACTTGATGATGTGTTGAAACTTCATGCTGATTTTTGGGGTGAACCGTTGGTGAGGCCTCTGCATGACCTCGTCTGACTGGATAGATGACTAGGCTTGTACACCTCATTGCCTACTCGATCAGACTGCATAACTCCTCCCATCGAAGGTTACTAGGAACGCTGACCTTGATAAATCTTCGGTATACTTCATCCATCTCTGTGTACTTGGAAAAAGTTGGCTTGATGATGAAGATGTACCAGATCTCATGTTGTATACTGATGTCTAACTGTAAATCATCTAAGAATTCCTTGCCCAAGATACTGCCTTGTATTCCTGAGAATTTTGAGCTATCCTTAGCCACAGTGGCTAGTTTCTTTTTGTAATCGACAAGCGTCATTAACTTGTCATTTATAACTCTCAAACCAGGAAGGCCTTTCTTCTGGAGAGATTTGATCTTGATGAAAAATATTTTCACTCTTGCGTCCATGGTCTGGACCTTTTCCTCCAACTGTAGCATCAATCCTCTCTTGGTCAGGACCCTCTTGACCTCAAGGATGGTCTCTGTCCTATCTTCAATCTTTAATTCTTCTAGTTCCTCTCTGGTTTTGGAATTCAAAAATTTGATGATCTCGACAGCTTCTGTGGGTATCTCTCCCAGTTCTTCTGTTATCTTCTCAATAGCCTGCTGACTTCTTTGAACCAGATCGTTTTGCTCGAACGTGATTTGTATCATCGACCATATTTCATTCATGGACTTGGTGATATCCATCTAGACACTTTCTTTGACCTCAGCAAGTGTTTTTCCCGCCACTGTTTGCTTTTGAAGCTGTTGCAATTCCTATTTAAGCTTGTTTGAAGTTTTTTTCTCCTTGGAATAGCTGGTTTGGAAGGAATATTTGAGTTCCTGAAGGTTCTCAATCTCCTTTTTAAGTTTGCTAATCTCTGTCTCTTGCAAATTCATTTCTTCCATGGATTTATCCAGTTCAACAGTCTTCTCCAGGGCTGTCAGTGGAGTTGCCGAGGGAATTTATGCTACAGACGTTGTGCTCACTCCTGTGAGTGGAACTGCGCTTAGTTGAATGACTTCCATGGGCTTTGACTGCTCCTTCTCTTTCACTAGTTTTTCCAATTCCGCTTCCATTTCCTTCAATTGTGCATTCTACTGCATGATGAGCTTGAGCATCTCATCATTTTCCCCTTCTGTCTCCAATATTTCCTTTGCCCGTGAATCTTCAGTTGGTGGCAGTTTAAACTGTTTCCTCAAAGATGCTATATTGACATTTTTCTTTTTGAGCATCTCCTTGACTGCTTTCACATTCGAGGGATCATATCCAATCTTGAGGACCAGTTCCTCCAACGTCTTAATCCTATTATCCTTGGAAAAGGATGATATTTTTTCTAACTTCAGCTATGTCTGGACATTGTTCAGAGATACTTGTAACTTGGAGGCAGCAGTGGAAGCATGTGCCAATGTGGAGAAAACTATTTCTCCAGTTTTCCTGTGCAGATCCATTTGATCAACTGAATGCACATCTTTAGTCTGAAATTTGAAAGTTTCCCTTTTGTAATCGATGATTACTTTTGGGTCTGGCACCTGTGCTTCCAGAAACGCCATTTGCATTCTACCCTTCTCAGTGTCGAATGCAGAAAATAGTCTGTGTTGTGCAGTTGATGTTTACTTCCAGAACTGAGTATACGTGCTCCTGGTCAGCGTCTGATTTTTCTTTTTGATCAGATCATACTTCTCAAAAATACTCAATTTCGGTCTTATTTTGCTCAGCTGGTTGGCTGGTGGAGTCTCTGTAGGCTTCTTGGGCAACACTATAGTCATGATTTGTTTGCTGGTTGTACTAAGGAGAGATCGATCAACCTCCATAGTTGTAGCGGATTGAATTCCCTTTTCACCAGTCGTGTTGAGTGCCTGAATGGTTTTTGGCCTCTTGGTGTGTAATTGGAACTCTTTAGACGATACTTCAGTGATGGAAGGTGAAGTGTCCTTCCTGGGCCTTTTCTCCTTGGGAGCCTGTGGTGTAGTCGTATGTGAGATAGTGACTGAAAGTTTCTGCTATTCTGTCTCAACCAGAGTGTTTGGCTCCCATTCTGTCTGGTTGGTGAACTTATCTATCTCAGGCCTGGATGTGCGGACATATGGGATATTCTTATTCTTAAATCTCATCTCTAAAATTATCTCGTAGGGGTCATAATGCCATATGAAGCTAACAAAAAACTTCATCTCCTTTAACAGTCTATCTGCTTCCTCCCCTATGCCTTGGCTATTGCAGATGAAAGACCCAATCTGCCCTTTGATTCTCAGTTGTTGCTTCTTCTTCAGAGACACAAAATGTATGTCATGTGAATTGATCATTTGTATTATGTATTCCAGGGAAAATATCCTCACGGGAAAATACTTGGGCAACTTGTATGGAGCCAATTTGCACCCATACACTCTGATCTCTGTGTGGTCCTGGTACAGGTACCAATCTCCCGTCTTTGCAAGATCCAAAAGGTGTAGGATCCTCTGAATTTCCTTGTTTATTCTCAGCTTAGGTCTACCACTGAGCATGCTCACCATGGGATGGTAGAACTGCTCGATAAATTGTTTGAAGCTGAATTTTGTAGAGTTGTGTCTGAGCAGCGAAGTCCACACTGTCACCGCGTGTGGCCTCCCATCCTTGTCCATCTTCTGCATTGAAAAAGAGAATTTGTCCGCTTGAAAGAATAGGAACATGTAAGCCAGTATGGAGGAATACCGGAACATGCCTTCCATGGAAAAATTTGAGAATTTCTCATGAATGTTGTCTGCCAGAAAAGTGTTGTAGTCGAACTCCGTGGTGGGTTTCTCATCTCTGGAGAATATGGACAGAAAACCCAATATGGGTTCATCTACCCATTGATCCAAAAAATACCCGAGCAGGGCAGAGAGTGACGAGATGACCTGGTTTCCCTTCACTAAGAACAGGGATGAAGGATACGGGGGATTTGTAGTGGGGAGCAGAGCGGCCTGTGGGAGAAAAAGCTCAAAAATACAAGCTCTTTGGGGGAATGATAATTTCTGGTATAGTTCTGTGATAATTTTAAGGTTCAAAGGTGAGGCGGATTCGGCTCTGGGTATCTACATCATCTGATTAATGGTTTCAGGTGTGATGAGGAAAATAATTTCTCCTGATGAAGACACTATGGCTCTTTGGTCGGGGAGGTAATGAGCCGGGCATTTGAGGGAAAATTTGGGGAAATGGTGAACCTGGGGGAAAAGATACAGAGGGAGGTTGGACTCCCAGAGCCCAATTTCATCGCTCTGGTCAAGGAAAACCTCTTTGAGCCATGACTGTAAGTCTGTGAAGTTGAACTCACATCTGGTGTCTGCGATTAAATGGTCTTTGTCGTCCAGATGGATCCTGTCGAGGTTGACAGGAGACAGGAGGAAAGGATTCTCCTAAGCCTATGCTTTCTTTGATTTTGGCGCCATCACTGTAACAATATCTGCAAGTAAAAAAAAAAGGTTAGCGGGGATGACGGTGGTGTTGGGCGACTGACTGTAATGGAGAGGAAAACGGGGAAAAAATTCTTTGGTACGGTGACAGGGTGAATGATGAGGGAAAGAAGGGTGAAAGTATTTTTTGAGAAAATGGATACCCGTTGGGCACGAGAGACAGGTCAGCAGGTTAACTGATAGGTTAGCCAATAATAAATGGCCAACAGGTCATTTAGAGCGTGAGATGGCAGGTGACAATGACTGAAGAATACGATTGGGTGACGTGGCGGGAGTTGATTGGGGAGTAACCATGGTGAGAGAACTTGTAAAGGGCGAAGAAGGGGAATGGACTGACAGAGTAATGAGACCTGACCTCTAGGGGAAAAACGTGGATAATGATGTCATGGGGTGACAAGGTATGTCAGACCTTGGGAGGCGGTGGGAGTCTGACCCAATAGATTCCTTCCACGTAGAGATAAGGGGCCTGCTAGAAAACAATCCATTTTGGACCCCCCCCTCCGTTAACAACAGATCAGTCGGGGGGGTTCGAAAAACACCATGAGCCTTTGATTTTCATACTTTCTTTTCAACCGTAGATCTATGTGCGATATTTAACCAACATTCTGGACCCCCCCCCCCACCATTAAAAGAAAAACAGTTGTGGGGGTCCAGAATTCAATCTCAGCCATTGATAAATGCGCTGGCGCCTC
>ML818781.1:63801-75582 GCA_009831015.1 Picea engelmannii
ACCGTAGATCTGGGTGCCCGCTTTCCAGCCATTCATCAGTGCGTGGTCTTTATTCAATGAGTACACAATCATATTTTCTTGGAAACTTAGGATAAATGCATTTTGTGGGTTTGCCCAAGCTTTCTTTGTGTTTATCACCATGGGGGTTAAACATCAAGCCTTTAAACCTCAAAGATATGGTTCAACATGGATCATCATGCTTGTTTTATTGAGATAAAGCAAACTACCCTATGATCTAACCTAATTACCTATGACAATTAGTACAGATTAAACTATTGGACTAAGAAATTACTCTATCCTGGGGTTATCTAACCAAGATTAGGCATTTTGGTCAGATTTATTCACTAACCTAAATCACTTGGCTAAGATTAAACAGTTTAGCCAAGCTTATTCACTACTCCTATCAACATCAATTGAAAGGAATTTGGCCATGCTTGAATGGTATGGACCAAATCATTGTTATTGCATGGGGCTCTTATTGAATTTCTTTTATGCCCTCTTTTATTCTTTTTCTTCTTTTCTTTTCTTTTTCTTTTTCTTTCTCTTTTCTTTTTCTTTTTCTTTTCTTTTCTCAAATTATTTGCAGAATGGACAATCATTTGAAAAACAAAAACACTTAAAGAGATAACATTTCAGTCACCAGTTGATCCTATAAATTACAGGGTTATAACAATGTCTCTACCTGGGGATGGTACTCTCCTTGTGAAGTGCCAAGAATCCTTATTCATGATGTTCTGAAAAACTTTCTCCATAGTTTCCTTTGTTGCTTGATTGGTTTTATTTTTGAAAACTAGAAGACAATGTTCAATGGCTTAGGGCCTTCTCTGCGGGCTTCAACCATCTGATCAAATTTATTTCACTCAAAAACTTGTAAACAAAATGAAAATGGTTTGTATAATGGAAAACTGTGACTGGAGGTCCCTACTGAGAAGGTGAATAGTGCTTCAACATTCTGCCATTTACAGGTCCTCCTGGCGATTGGTCCCATCATTGTTGTTGAGAAAGAAAGCATTATTTCCTCTGAACGCTTGAATTATGAAAGGTCCCTTCCATATACTATCGAATTTTCCATGCTTCCCCTTATCTTCATTTCGGGCATCCCATCTCAGAACTAAGTCACCTAGCTCAAAGTCATCCTCTTTAGTTCTTTTGTCAAAGATATTTTTAATGCTTTCTTGGACAACCTGAGTCTTGTTGTATACTTCTTCTCTGGACTGTTGCAAGTGGATCATCTGGTTTATCCTTCTTTGGGAGTCGTTCGGCTCGGCTTGCATCTCTTGCAGCAATTTCATGACAGGAACTCCTAAGGAAGTGGGAAAAACTGCTTCAGTGCCATAGACTAGCTGATATGGTGACATACCAATTGACCTCTTGGTGGTCAGTCTGTCGGCCCATAGTGCAAAAACCATCTTGTTATGCCATGATTTTTTGTTTTCTTGCAAAGTCTTCTTAATAATGTTGACCAGGGTCTTATTGGATGACTCCGCCAGCCCATTTCCCTGAGGATAATAAGCTGTGGAATGACCCAAACCAATATTATATTGGTTGCAAAAGTCTATGAGCTTCTTAGATCGGAAAGAAGCTGCATTGTCAGTTATAATATTTCTAGGACATCCAAAACGAGACAAGATATTATTTTCAAGAAATTTAATAATGATAGAATCATTAGCTTGCCTGCTTGGTACAACTTCGATCCATTTTGTGAAATAGTCTCTAGCAGTAAGAATCCACCTGTGCTGGACCGAAGAGGGAGGATGTATTTCTCCAATAAAGTCTAATCCCCATTGCTGGAAAGGAGCTTAAACAGAGATTGGTTTTAGGGGCAAAGGAAGAATCTTCTTTTTGCCCTTGAACACCTGGCATTTATGACACAAAGTCACTTTCTGATGCACATCAGCGAAAAGCATAGGCCAATAGAACCCAACTCTGAGAATTTTATTAGCTGTGGTCTTCCATCTTAGATGACCACCACAGTCTCCTACATGAAAATCCTACAATACTTTGTCAGCTTCATCTTTTAACAGACAATTCAACAAAATACCTCCAAGATCCTTCCAATATAGATTTCCTTCTAGAATGCAAAATTTTAATGCTTTCAACTTCAAAAACCTGGCTTTAGTTTTGGTCAGACCAGGGGGAGCTTGTAAGTTATGCAAAACAAATATCAGGTCTGCGTACCATGGAGAGTTCATAAATACCTCTTTCACGCTTGGAGTCTCTTTCTCTCCCTGTTCATCTACTGCAACTAAGAAATTAATATCAAGAGCATGGAAATTGGATTCAGCCATTAACTTTGCTAGACCTTGACCTTTAATTAGTTTAGTAGGCTTAATCTCTATGTCATACTCGAGAATGATAGCAATCCATTTTCCTCTTCAGCCATTTGGATTGTCCCGAGTTAAAATGTCTTTTACTACCACGTTCGGAACATATGCGATGGTGTGGAAATGGAGAATATACACTCTAAAATCCTTTATAGATTTTACCAGGGCAAAAGCTTGTTTCTCCATTATTTTATAATTCAAAGCAGCATCTCTTAATGCTTTACTGAAAAAGGCTATGGGTTTTTCATACCCTTTGTTTTTTTTCTGTAGTAATACTGCTGCAATGGTATGTTTAGAAGCGAAAGAAAAAAGGTAAAAATCTTTGGTGAAATCAGGACTGATCAAGACTGTAGCCTGTGTGAGTGCATGTTTAACTTGTTCAAAAGACTACTTGGATTCAATGTCCCATTTTATTTTTGTGTCCTTTTTCAACATGTTTGTGATGTTCCTGAGAAGCTCGGCCAGGTTAGGTATGAATCTTCTCAAAAAGTTTATTTTCCCAATGAAGGATTGTAATTCTATGATATTCCTTGGGTGTTCTAGTTTCTAAATGGCTTCTATTTTGTTGGGATCTATCTTAATTCCATCCTTAGAGATTATGTGCCCCAAAAATTTACCCTGCTCTAATCCGAGAAGGATTTTCTTAGGATTCAGAGAAATCCCAAATTTCCTGCATTTCTCAAATACTTGTTTGAGATGTCTTAAGTGCTCGTCATCAGATTGGGAATACATAGTTACGTCGTCCAAATAAATGACAATAAATTTGCCAAGTTCTTCCACAAAAGCGATGTCCATTTCTCTTTGGAAAGTGGCCCCAACATTCATCAACCCAAAAGGAATTTTCACATACATGAAGGTGCCCCAAGGTGTTGTGAAGGTTGTTTTCTCTTGGTCATCTGGGTGAATGAGAACCTGGTTATAGCCTGAAAAACCATCCAGTAAGGAGATTCAACTGGATCCAACTACTCTTTGTAATATGTGGTCCATTTTTGGCAGTGGGTAGTTGTCCTTTAGAAAAACTTTGTTTAGGTTACGGAAATCAATGCAGAGCCTGATTTCCCCAGAATTTTTTCGGGTTGGGACCAGATTTGAAACCCATTTGGAAAATCGTAAGGGAACTATGATTTTAGCATCATACATATTTTTGATTTCTTTTTCTATCAGGGGAAGTAACTTGGGATTGATTCTCCTGAGCTTCTGTCTGAAAGGTTTTTGATCTTCTTTTATCGGGATCCTATGTTGTATGATGCTTGTGTCATAAGATTTTAAATCTTCGTAACCCCAAGCAAACACGTCCGCATATTCCTTGAAAAGTTCAATGTATTTGAGTTTTTTCTCAGGAGGTAAGGATTTAGAAAGTTTTACTATCCTGGGCTTCTCTTCTGTCCCTATGTTAATGTCTTCAACCTCTTTACCACTAGCTTCATTTTTTGGTTTTTTAGCTACATCATTAAAATCAAAAAGGTCTTCTAAAGGGACTAAACCCCTAGGTAAAACATTACTCTTTAAATGCAAAACATCAAATTCTATCTCATCTTCACCTAACTCTCCTGAATCTATCTTATTTACATTATCATTTCCAAAATCAGATTTATTTACATTTTCATCCTCGTTTTCTAAGTCTATGTTTGTACACTCGAAATCATTTTTACATTGTAGAAAATCTTCAATTTGGTCATCGTTCCCAAATACCTACCAGTATCTAATGTTGTCTGGGACAGTCGGTCTACACTTCACCTCCACCATGTATGGGCGAGTGGAACAAAAAGGTATCTTGCGCATAGTTGTTGACGTAGCTAACCCATCTGCTAAAATATTTTGTCCCCTGGGCATCACCTGCAAATCAACTTCAGTGAAACATTTAAGGGCATCCAAAACAACATTCCTATAAGCTCTGAGACGACGATGTTTTGTTACATACTCACCTTTAATTTGTTTGATAATTAATTCGAAGTCCTCTCTTACCATGATTTGTTTGGCACCAACCTTCTTTAGTAGTTTCAAACCGAGCATCAAAGCTTCGTACTCGGCTATGTTGTTAGTGCATTGAAAATTCAGTTTGTAAGAATGGTTTTCCGAATACCTGGATCTGTGATTGTGTAACCAAACTCCTGCTCCAACTCCTTCTTTTCTTACAGCTCCATCGAAGTCCATGCTCCAGAAACCTGTTAGCAATTCTTCACTTATCACATTTTTCTTTCTTTCTGCCTCAGCGATTTCTTGTCCTTATTTCGGATCAAGTGTGTCTTCTTCCAGCTGAGCGATTTTCTCTCCCGTATCGCCGTCGTTATATAAGATAAAGGAATCCAGGTCAGAATGTGCAGAGTACAGAGGATAGTTATGTGGCTTTTCTTGGCTGCTGACCATATATTTCATCAGCGTCTCTCTATACAGTCTTCTCTGTTGCTCGAATACTGGGATGGTGGCATAGAACATATCCAACTGCAAAGTACCTTTCAACTTGCCCCCCCAAGACTTGGACAACAACATACCATATTTCAGGGGAATGTCTGCGACCACAACATCCATAACCATGCTTTTTGCTGGAAACTAAACTAAAGTGATACATAAGTCCTTGATCAATCCGATACATCTAACTTTGTTGGAGTTAAAAGAGTGTAATTCCTTGTAAGGTCTGGTGACCTCGAGTCCCAATTTTTCCATCACTACTTTAGGCATCAGGTTATGGGAAGCACCTGAATCTAACATAGCATTATATAGAATCAAGTCGCGTATATTAAGGCTGATGTAAAAAGGAGAGACAACACCATTGTCAGTTTGACCATCAACTTCAGGGCCAAATAGGAGTTCAGGTTGATCGTCGATAAGATTTACAGTGTCTGAATGATTCGTTGATCCAACAGTTAAGGCCTTCATGCCTATATTAGGTTCAATTCTCAGCGCTTTGATCACCTACTATCGGTAAGTGTCCTTACTCATCAACTCGGAAAGGGGAATGGGAATTTTCACTTTGTCTAATTCCCCTTCAAGGCTGAAAGGAGTAGGTGCTCTGCTTTGGCTCAACAATTCTGATTTGTCCACCATAGTCTTCTGGGCAGAAGTATTTGGTGGGTTGGTTGATGAAACCTCAGTCTGCATTGATCTTTGTAAAATGGTAAGGTTTCTTTTTGTTGGAGCTTCAGCATTACCTTTCTCAGGGATCTTTTTGGTAGAAGGCTCAGGGGCTTTCTTGGTTTCGACCACTTTCTTTGTTTCGGTTACCTTTTTTGGGGAACTTTCATCCGTCTTCTTGCTTCGCAAATTGTACTGCCTGTGTACCTCCATAATGGAATTTTCAAATGCCTATTATTCAGTATCTTCAGCTTCTTCGCTCACCTGCGTTTGAGAAAGGAGGAAAATTTCTTGCTCTTCCTGAGTGAGGAAAATAGCTTCGTTATCATGAATTACCATGAGGTTTATGTGAGTGTCCTCCAATTCTTCAATTACCTCTTCTCCTTCATCAACATAATTTTCTTGTAGGGGTGGTCTGATCTGTTGATCAGGACCCCTCTGTTCTCTTTGATCCCTGGGATCTCTCTGCCTGATTTGAGGAGGATTTCTTCTGAAGTTAGGATTCTGAATTTGTGGAGCAGGTTGATTTTCTCTAGGAGGATTTCTTTCGGATACAGTGAGTCTCTCCATCATCCTTTCCATTTCTCTAGCTAAGGAATCCAATTTGGCATTAGAAGAATATGTGGAAGGTTCTTCTTTAATCGTGACTCTCCTTTCAGTCCTCTGTCGTGCCCTTTTAGCCAACAGGTTGGTCTCGACACTTATTGCGTTTTTCTGCATGTCTTCCAGGGTGATGGAGTTTCTTTCCCTTAATTGATATGACATATTAGCGTCGAAACCGTCAGGGAATTTTATCAGTGCTAAACCTTGTGGGGGTTTAACATTGGTTGGAATTGCATTGTACATATTATTGAAGCAGGTGCAGTAATCTTGAACTGTCTCACCTTGATTCCTTCTGATGTTTTCGTATTCTGACAAGATTTGGAGAGGATTTTTCTTTACCTCCCATCTGTCTAGAAAACTTCTTTGAAACTCTGTAAGGTCGAGCACTGAGGTAGCACGTAAACCTTTGTACCATTTCTTAACGTCATCGGTCAAACTTTGTGCAAACAATCTCATTTGAACGTCAGCTTCATCTACTTCCTGCATATCAAAATAATCATTCATTTTATCAACGTGTTGCTATGCACTCAAGGGCCATGTTCCATTGAACTGTGGAAGTCTCGTTTGATAATCCTGGGGCATAACATGTAGAGGTGCGGCCAAAACCAAGGGAGCATATTTGGCTGCCATGATAGGTGGAGGAGGTGGGACAACAATCTGGATGATAGGTGGGGCGGTGATAGAAGATGAGGAGGAGTAGGGGCTTGCTGGCACGGAGTGAGCAGTTTGAGGTTTTGTAGTGGGAGATAGTATTTCAAGGGTCTGGGGTTGTAGGCTTATTGGGTCTAAAACAATTTCAGTTACAAAGCTATCATATTTCATTCTAAACAGGCTTTGTTCGAAAATGGTGTCAAAGTCGAGATCTTGAAGGGTAACGAGTTCCTCTTGGGGGGAAAAGGACTTATGAAGGAGACTATGACTCCCTGAACCTTCTGTAACGGTCTTCTTTCTAAGTAATTGTTCTGGATTATCAGTTGCTATTGCAGGTTCTAGGTCTGGGTGAGATCGAGTATAAACTCTTTTAGGAGCCAAATTTTTCTATTTTTTATATATTTTTTAGTTTTATGAGTCCGAAATTAATATGCACAAGCTTTTAACAACCTCTACACATTATTTCTTTCTCAGATTTACAATTTGTTTAGAAACAAAGTCTTCTTCTAGCAAAAAGGAAACGTGGGGTTGAAAGTTTGTTCAGTTCCCCAGTATGGTCGACACTATGTTAACGCTCTGTAAATTCCCAAAGGTTGTCAGGAAAGAAGAAATCTATGAGAGGTAACTTTATCCAACCACTTCGAAACTGGAATCTAGCCCTACCAGTTTCAGATAAGGATCTCTCTGTATGATTTAGCTATGCTCTATATTTAAGATATTAGGCTAGTTATATAAAATAAGATTGACTGGTTTGTTGTTTTTGTTAAGTTGGCCGAAGGATATTTACACATCCATTGGGCTATGGGGTCTATATTTATAAGGGTAGAAATCTAAACTAGGAACAAAGATTCTTTTCACAGGGCAAGATAATGCATTCGTTGGATTCTTTAGCAGTAAAATGATGAATAGCGGAAAAGACAAGAATATCAATTAAAGTAAAGAAGCATTTAAGAATTTCTTCACTGTAATATCATAAGATAAACATTAAAATCTTTTGAAGTCTGAAACAGGGTACAAAGATAAATCCTGCAACATGCGTTACTTTTAAAAGATTTAGATTAGAAAACAATATGACAACTGAGCAAGAAGAACATTCAACATAGAAAAGAAAACATCACCAATGAATAACATGCGAGAATCCTGTGAAAATGTCTCTTTGTATTAATGGAAGATCTCTTGATAAAAATTTCAGTCTTGTAGCTTGCAGGGCGTAAATATCAACCCTCAGTACTTCAAAGTTTGAAGTATTTATAACCAAAATTACATATGATCTTGTCATTAAAGATCAGGATGTGGATAATCTAAATTTAGCTAACTAACTTAACAAGATACAAAAATTTAGGAAACAACTTGATGATATGTTGAAACTTCATGCTGATTTTTGGGGTGAACCATTGGTGAGGCCTCTACACGACCTCATCTAACTAGATAGTTGACTAGGCTTGGACACCTCATCGCCTACTCGATCAGACTTCATAACTCCTCCCATCGAAGGTTACTGGGAATGTTGACCTTGAGTAATATTCGGTATACTTCATCCATCTTTGTGTACTTGGAAAAAGTTGGCTTGATGATGAAGCTGTACCAGATCTCATGCTATATACTGATGTCTAACTATAAAGTTGGAATTCATAAATTTGATGATATCGACAGCTTCTATGGGCATCTCTCCCAGTTCTGCTCTTATCTTCTTGATAGCCTATTGACTTCTTTGCACCAGCTAGTTTTGCTTGAACTTGATTTGTATCATTGGCCATATTTCATTCATGGACTTGGTGATATCCATCCAGACACTTTCTTTGAACTCAACAAGTGTTTTTCCCGCCACTGTTTTCTTTTGAAGCTGTTGCAATTCCTGTTTAAGCTTGTCTGAAGTTTGTTTCTCCTTGGAATAGCTGGTTTGGAAAGAATATTTGAGTTCCTGAAGGTTCTCAATCTCCTTTTTAAGTATGCTAATCTTTGTCTCTTGCAAATTCATTTCTTCCATGGATTTAGCTAGTTCAACAGTCTTCTCCAGGGCTGTCAGTGGAGTTTCCGAGGGAATTTATGCTATAGATGTTGTGCTCACTCCTATGAGTGGAACTGCACTCAGTGGAATGACTTCCATGGGATTTGAATGCTCCTTCTCTTTCACTAGTTTTTCCAATTCTGCTTCCATTTCCTTCAACTGTACATTCTGCTCCATGATGAGCTTGAGCATCTCATCCTTTTCCCCTTCTATCTCTGTTATTTCCTTTGCCTGTGAATCTTTTGTTGGTGGCAGTTTCAACTGTTTCCTCAGAGATGCTATATCGACATTTTTCTTTTTGAGCATCTCCTCAACTGCTTTCACATTCGAGGGATCATATTTGATCTTGAGGACCAGTTCCTCCGACGTCTTAATCCTGTTATCCCTGGCAAAGGATGATATTTTTTCTAACTTCAGTTGCGTATGGACATTGTTCAGAGATACTTGTAACTTGGAGGCAGTAGTGGAAGCATGTGCCAATGTGGAGAAAACCATTTCTCCAGTTTTCCTGTGCAGATCCATTTGATCAGCTGAATGCACATCTTTAGTCTGAAATTTGAAATTTTCCCTTTTGTAATCGGTGATTACTTTCGGGTCTGGCACTTGTGCTTGTAGAAACGCCATGTGCATTCTACCCTTCTTAGTGTCAAATTCATAAAGTAGTTTGTGTTGTGTAGTTGATGTTTGCTTCCAAAAATGAGCATATGTGTTGTTGGTCAACGTCTAATTTTTCTTTTTGATCAGATCATACTTCTCAAAAATACTCAATTTCGGTCCTATTTTGCTCGGCTGGTTGGCTGGTGGAGTATCTATAGGATTCTTGGGAAACACTGTAGTCATGATTTGTTTGCTGGTTGTACTAAGGAGCGATCGATAAACCTCCATAGTTGTAGAGGATTGAATTCCCTTTTCACCAGCCGTGTCGGGTGCCTGACTGGTTTTTGGCCTCTTGGTGTGTAATTGGAACTCTTCGGATGATACTTCAGTGATGGAAGGTGAAGTGTCCTTCCTGGGCCTTTTCTCCTTGGGAGCCTATGGTGTAGTCGTCTGTGAGATAGTGACCGAAAGTTTCTGCTATTCTGTCTCAACCAGAGTGTTTGGCTCCCATTCTGTCTGGTTGGCGAACTTCTCTATATCAGGCCTGGATGTGCGGACATATGGGATATTCTTATTCTTAACTCTCATCTCTGAAATTATATCATAGGGGTCATAATGCCATATGAAGCTAACAAAAAACTTCATCTCCTTTAACTGTCTATCTGCTTCCTCCCCGACGCCTTGGCTATTGCAGATGAAAGACCCAATCTGCCCTTTGATTCTAAGTTGTTGCTTCTTCTTCAGAGACACAAAATGTATGTCATGTGAATTGATCATTTGTCTTATGTATTCCAGGGAAAATATCATCACGAGAAAATACTTGGGCAACTTGTATGGAGCCAATTTGCACCCATACACTCTAATCTCTGTGTGGTCCTGGTACAGGTACCAATCTCCTGTCTTTGCAAGATCCAAAAGGTGTAGGATCCTCTGAATTTCCTTGTTTATTCTCGGCTCGGGTCTACCACTGAGCATGCTCACCATGGGATGGTAGAACTGCTCGATAAATTGTTTGAAGCTGAATTTTGTAGAGTTGTGTCTGAGCAGCGAAGTCCACACTGTCACCGCCTGTGGCCTCCCATCCTTGTCCATCTTCTGCATCGAAAAAGAGAATTTGTCCGCTTGAAAGAATAGGAACATGTAAGCCAGTATGGAGGAATACCGGAACATGCCTTCCATGGAAAAATTTGAGAATTGCTCATGAATGTTGTCTGCCAGAAAAGTGTTGTAGTCGAACTCCGTGGTGGGTTTCTCATCTGTGGAGAATATGGACAGAAAACCCAATATGGGTTCATCTACCCATTGATCCGAAAAATACCCGAGTAGGGCACAGAGTGATGATATGACCTGGTTTCCCTTCACTGAGAACATGGATGAAGGATATGGGGGATTTGTAGTGGGGATCAGAGCGGCCTGTGCGAGAAAAAGCTCAAAAATCCAAGCTCTTTGGGGGAATGATAATTTCTGGTATAGTTCTGTGATAATTTTAAGGTTCAAAGGTGAGGCGGATTCGGCTCTGGGTATCTACATCATTTGATTAATGGTTTCAGGTGTGATGAGGAAAATAATTTCTCCTTATGAAGACACTATGGCTCTTTGGTCGGGGAGGTAATGAGCCTGGAATTTGAGGGCAAATTTGGGGAAACGGTGAACTTGGGGGAAAAGATACAGAGGGAGGTTGGACTCCTAGAGCCCAATTTCGTCACTCTAGTCAAGGAAAACCTCTTTGAGCCATGACTGTAAGTCTGTGAAGTCAAACTTGCATCTGGTGTCTGTGATTAAATGGTCTTTGTCAGCTAGATGGATCCTATCGAGGTCGACAGGAGGCGGGAGGAAAGAATTCTCCTCGGCCTCTACGTTCTTTGATTTTGGCGCCATCACTGTAACAATACTTGCAAGTAAAACAAAAAGGTTAGCAGGGATGACAGTGGCGTTGGGCGACTGACTGTAACGGAGAGGAAAATGGGGAAAAAATTCTCGGGTGTGGTGACAGGGTGAATGATGAGGGAAATAATGGTGAAAGTAGTTTTTGAGAAAACGGATACCCGTTGGGTGCGAGAGACAAGTCAGCAGGTTAACGAATAGGTTAGCCAATAATAAATGGCCAACGGGTCATTTAGAGTGTGATATGGCAGGTGAAAATGAATGAAGAATATGGTTGGGCGACGTGGCGGGAGTTGATTGGGGAGTAACCATGGTGAGAGGACTTGTAAAGGGAGAACAAGGGAAATGGACTGACAGAGTAATGAGACTAACCTCTAGGGGAAAAACGTGGATAATGACGTCATGGGGTGACAAGGTATGTCAGACCTTGGGAGGTAGTGGGGTATAACCCAATAGATTCCTACCACGTAGAGATAAGGGGCCCGCCAGAAAATAATCCATTCCAGACCCCCCCCTCCATTAACAACAGATTGGTCGGGGGGGTCCGAAAAATGCCATGAGCCATTGATTTGCGTGCTTTATTTCCAACCGTAGATCTGTGCGCGATATTTAACCAACATTCCAGACCCCCCCCCCCCCACC
>ML818781.1:84705-116987 GCA_009831015.1 Picea engelmannii
ATCATCTTTCCACCATCGAGTTTTTGTTAGTGCCCTGCTATCATGCAAAAGGAATATTGTGTTTTTTCCATGCAGATGGTATTCCTGAAAATCCTTGTCTGGTATATACTTTGATGTGTTTCTCGGCCTGCAGAAATATCAATGCTCAGTTCAACAACATATCAATGAAGCAACATCCAAAGAAAAGCTGCCACGTCGTCTGAGTACAGAGTTGACCGAGGCCATTCCCAATCCCCAGGAAGCAGTTATTGTGGTAGTTGATGGTGGTTGAACGTCATCTTATTCCATAAATAGAAGGCCAGGAAAGGACCAAGCATAGAGGCAAACTGGCAGTCCATCCTGATAGAGATTGCGTTTGACGAACGACTGCATAGGTAGTCTGCCCAACGTTTGCATGCGTCGCCTGACAGAGAAGCTCCTCAACGTCAAGCATTGAATTCATGATATGATTGCGCCTTCAGCGCCTGAGTCAGCTCCAAGTATATGTAGGCATTTTTTCCATTTTGTTAGGGATCGATGGTTGAGCTAGGCTCCCGATTGTAAAGTTTTAATGAAGCACTAGTTGCTCTGGTTATGTATTGGCACTTGAGACTTCTTGCCTTATGAATGTCAGTTTCTTTCCATCTCTTTGTTTGTGTTGTGTTAGAACAACTTGGAATTGGAGGATCCAGTCGAGTTGCGCTGTTATAGGATGATGTAGGTTGGATCACTATAATAGTTGCATTGTTTCTAATCAGTTCTTGTATTTTATCAATGCTGAATGATTTGGAATTGGAGGATCCAGTCAAGTCACCCTTCAGTTCCCCAAAACTCAGAACCAAGAGGATATTGTATTCTGAGTTTTTCTTCCTCAAGCTGTTGAAAGGCCTGATGCCCGAGACAGTCTTTCTCACTCATCTCACCAAGTCTTCCACCTGCTCATTTTACAATCCACTCACTGACGGAAGTTAGATCAAGACCTCCTTTGTTCTTTGCATACCAGGCCTAGTCCCTGAGTTAGAGTGATACCTTCCTGGGTCTCTACCCATTTGATCACCCATTAAATTTATTCGTGACATAAACTGATGGGCGTTGGGATCTTCTCTTGTTGCAATCCAGGAGTGACTTCTAACGCTAATAGGTTCAACATGGATCATCATGCTTGTTTTATTGAGATAAAGAAAACTACCCTATGCTCTAACCTAATTACCTATGACAATTAGTCCAGATTAAACTGTTGGACTAAGAAATTAATCTATCCTGGGGTTATCTGACCAAGATTAGGAAGTTTGGTCAGATTTATTCACTAACTAACCTAAATCACTTGGCTAAGATTAAATAGTTTAGCCAAGCTTATTCACTACTCCTATCGACATCAATTTAAAGGAACTTGGCCATGCTTGAATGGTATGGACCAAATCATTTTTATTGCATGGGTCTCTTATTGAATTTCTTTTATGCCCTCTTTTATTCTTTTTCTTCTTTTCTTTTCTTTTTCTTTTTCTTTCTCTTTTCTTTTTCTTTTTCTTTTCTTTTCTCAAATTATTTGCAGAATGGACAATCATTTGACAAACAAAAACACTTAAAGAGATAACATTTCTGTCACCTGTTGATCCTATAAATTATAGGGTTATAACACCAACCATGATAAACCATGTGTATTATGTGCATGTATTCTTCCCCAACAACAATTTTACCCACTTGACGACTGATCCTATTTTATTTAAAGATGTCAGAACACATCTCTTAAAATATAAAAAATGAGCTTGCTAACCATGGAAAAATCTCTTAAAATCGCCAAAAAATAACGTGTACAAAAACCCTAACTTCCACAAGAAATATATCATAAAATATAATGAGTCAAATATAAAAAAAAAAATCACATGTACTTCAATGTGTCAACTTAGGATTCTAAAAATTTCAAAGTCTAAAACTTCATTGAAAAAAAATTACATCAGAAATTCCAATAGAACTTATTTAAGGATTAGTCACAAACCTTATCTTCCATCGAATGAATCTCTGAAATTATAGTGAAACATGACCTGAAATTTTGACCACCTATACTATGAAATTTCTCTTCAATCTCCAAAAAATTTCGTTGTTTGAGACTTCCCAAAAAAAATGTTACAGTGAAAAATCCAATATGACTTGTTTAAAATTGATTTTAGGATGAGTCAAAAACCCTAACTTCCATATGTTGTATCTCTAAAAGTATAACAAAAAAAACTTGAAATTTTACCAAAATTTCAAACGTCTCATGAGTAACCTCCAAATTTCACTGAAACCTCCCAGAAAAAAAATTATAGCGAAAATTCCAAGATGTCTTGCTTGAAGCAGCAGAACCATAGGATCGATTCTCTTTATACCAAATGTTATGATCCAATGTCTCAAATTTTATAAAAATTCAATGAATACAATCCACTTCGAGGGGGGAACCCCCTTTTACAATATATCCAATTTAGAAGACAAGATGATATGCTTATACAAATGATTCTCCTTTATTATAAATAGGAGATAAAGTGAGCATGATGTAACCTACCACTAAGCCGACCTAATCATAACTAATAAACTAATAATAAATTAGTGTCGGGGATTTAGGGGCCTTAACAACCATTAATATCGCCAAATATTCAGTTCAACATCAATGTAGAAAACACATTGAACTACAAATGCACTTCATTGGAAAGTTCATTCATGATTGTGTTCTTGAAGTACTCTTTTTCCCTACATATGATCAAGTTACAAACATTTTCACAAAGTCTCTTACAAAATCAATTTTTTTCAAAATTTAATTTATGTTAGGAGTTCAAGAAGTTGTCATTAAGGGGGGATAGGATCTAATGCATCCTTACTTCTCCTACTATGTCACCTTTGTAAATCATTCAATCATATCCCAAATTTTTATTAAGGGGGAATGCTAGGATATTTAAACACTTAGGAGTTAGTTAAGATCAACTTGGTCTAATATGTCTTTAGGTAAAAGTGTGTTTCATGGTGTGTTTATTTAATATGAATTAGTATGCATTTGTAGTTATGTAATCTAACGATCAAAATATTTTCTAGAAATAGAGTGATCCAATGGATCATATTCTCTTCGATACTAACAACTATTGATCTGTGGCTTAACACCCGATTGTTCCATGATCTCTATTTAAAGAGCATGGAGGTTAATTTTCTAAAAATCAATTGTGAGAAACTCTCTTGTAAAATATTTTTATTTTTCATTAATTTATTTTCTCAAGTGGTCATGTTGGTTGGGGTCATTGACTATTTTCCTCTTCGAGGGTTTTAACCACGTAATAACGTCAGTGTATTGATCTTTGATCAGGTTATGTGAGTGGTTGTTTAAGGTGTTTGTATTGTGTGGAGATACCTCATTTTGTTGGACAAGGTCAAATATGTTCAACCATGATTTATTATGTTCTTCCATGGTCAATAAAGCCAACCATGGTCAATGGTGGTCCATATGGTCAATGAGGGTGACCGGTTGATGAATTTGTGGGGTTATTGAGTTAGAGGGTTTGTGGGTGATGATATTATCAAACTACAAAGTTAATGGAGTAGTGGAATATAAGTAGGCATGAAGGTTTTTGCCAAGAAAGGTAGGGTGAGTGAGTCTATATAATTAATATGGTGAACCAAGGTGAATATAGTCTATATAGTCAACATGGTCAACAATGGTCCATATGGTTAATTAGGGTGGAGGGTTGATGGATTAATGGGATTTTTGGGTTAGGAGGGTTGTTGGTGATGGATTATTATTGTACACAATTAATATATTAGTGGATAAGTGGGGGAGGAGGCTAGGGGTTAGTGGGTCAATGTGGTTAATATGGTGAACCATGGAAGATATGTTCTATATATTCAATATGGTCGAAAGAGGCCAACCATCATCAATGGTGGTTAATGAATGTCAATGGTTTTCCATATGGTCATTTGGGGTGGAGGTTTATGGGTTAATGGGGTTACTAGGATAGTAGGTTTAGGGTGATGGGATTAATAGGCTACATGATTAATGGATTAGTGGATAAGTGGGCATGACATTCATGGGAAAGCAAGCTAAGGGTTACCATGTCAATGTGGTTAATATGGTGAACTGTGATGGATATTGTCTATATATTTAATATGGTCAACAAAGGTCAATTATGGTTGATGATGGTCCCTATGGTCCATGAAGGTGAAGGGTTGATTGTTTGATAGGGTTATTATATTAGGTGGTTTGCAGGTGATGGGATTATCAAATTACATGGTTTATGGATTAGTGGATAAGTGGGCACGATGTTCATGTGTGAGTGGGAAAACAGATTTTGGGTCAATATGATTAATATGGTACACCATGGTGGATATGGTCTATATAGTCAATATGGTCAATGGAGGTCAAACATGGTCAAAAAAGGTTCATATAATCATTGAGGGTGGAGGGTTGATGGTTTAATGGGGTTATTATGTTAAGATGTTTTGGGGTGATGATATTATCAAGCTATGTTGTTAACTGATTAATGGATAAGTGGTCAACATTCATGAGCGAGTGGGGTAGGGGTTAGTGGGTCAATGTAGTTAATATCATGAAACTTGGTGGATATGGTGTATATAATCAATATGGTCATAATGGTCAAATATGGTCCATATGGTCAATAAGAATGGAGGGTTGACATATTTATGAGGTGAATAGTTTAGAATTAGGTTTGTGGATGATGGGATTATTGGAATATGCAATTGATAAATTAGTTGGGATTAGTGTACTATAAGTGGGAACAACATTCCTAGACGAGCATGGTAGGGTTGAGTGGATCAATGCAGTTGATATGGTTCAACATGGTGAATTATGCATTTAATATGGCCAACATAGGTAAATTATCATCAATGGTGGTTATCTATTATCCATTTGGTTGATGAGGTTGGAGGGTTGATGGGTTAATGGGACTATTGTGTTAGGAGGTTTGTAGGTGATAGGATTGTCAAGCTACATGGTTAATGGATTAGTGGAATATAAGTGGGCACGATGTTCATGGGTGATAAAGGTAGAGGTGAGTGGGTCAATGCAATCAATATGGTGAACCATGGTGAATATAGTATATATAGTCAATATGGTCAATGTGGTCAAACCATGGTCATTGGTGACCCATATGTTTAATCAAAGTGGAGGTTTGATGGGTTAATTGGGTTATTCAGTTAAGAGGTTTGTAGTTAATGAGGGTGGAGGGTGGAGAGTTAATTGAGTTATTGGGTTAATAGGTTTTCGGGTCATGGGATCATCAAGCTACATAGTTAATGGACTATTGAAGTATGAGTGGGAACAATGTTCAAGTCTGAGTGGGATAGAGGTGAGTAAGTCAAAGTGGTCAATATGGTGAACCATGGTGGATGTGGTAAATATACTGAATATGATTAATGCAGGTTAACAATGGTTCATCGTTTAATGGGGTTATTGGGTTAGGAGGAATATGGGTGATGGGATAAGTGGGATACATGGTTAACAGATTAGTGTAATATAAGTATGCATGATGTTTGTGGGAAAGTGGGATAGGGGTGAGTGGCTCAATCTGTTTGATATGTTGATCCATGGTGAATATGGTCTATGTAGTCAATATGGTCAACATGTGTCAATTTTGGTCAATGGTGGTTAACAATGGTCAACAATGGTTTGTATGATCGATTAGGGTGGAGACTTAATGGGTTAATTGGGTTATTATGTTAGGAGTTTTGTGGGTGATGATATTATCAAGCTATGTGGTTAATTGATTAGTGGATAAGTGGGCATGGTGTTCATGGGAAAGTGGGTGAGGGGTTAGTTGGTCAATGTAGTTAATATGGCGAGCCATATTGGATATGGTCTATATGGTCAACACAGGTTAGCCATGGTCAATGGTGGTTAGAAATGCTCAATGATGGTCCATATGGTCAATGAATGTGGAGGGTGGCATGTTTATGGGTTGATGGGGTTATTGGGTTAGGAGGTTTGTGAGTGATGGGATTATCAAGCTATGTAGTTAATGGATTAGTGGAATATGAGCGAGAATGACATTTGAGGGTGACTGGGATAGAGGCGAGTGAGTCAATGTGGTTAATGTGGTGAACCATAGTAAACATGATCTATATGGTCAATATGGTCAACATGAGTAAACCATGGTTAATGGTGATCCATATGATTGATGAGGGTGGAGGATTGATGGTTTGATGGGTTTATTGACTTAGGAGGTTTATGGGTGATGGAATTATTGAGTTAGATAGTTAATGGATTAGTGTAATATAAGTGGGAATGACGTTCATGGGTGAGTGGGATGTGGGTGAGTGGGTCTATGCAGTGAATATAGTGAACCATGGTGAATATGGCCCATATAGTCAATATGGTCAACATAAGTAAACTATGGGCAATGGTGGTTAATGGTGATCCTTAAGATAGATGACTCATGAGGGTGGAGGATTGATGGTTTAATAAAGCTATTGTGTTGAGGTTTATGGGTGATGTTATTATCAAGATACACAATTAATGGATCCATGGATAAGTGGGAACACAGTTCATGGATGAGTAGGCTAGGGGATAGTGGGTTATTGTAAATAATATGAGATATGGTCTATATTCAATATGGTCAACATTGGTCAATAATGTTCAATGATGGTTAACAATGGTCAATGAGGTCAATGAGGGTGGCAGGTTGAATGATTGATAGGATCATTGGTTTAGGGAGCTTGTGGGTGATGAGATTATTGGGATGCATGGTTAATGGATTAGTGGATGGTGGACATAATGTTTTTGGGAAAGTGAGATAGGGATTTGTGGGTCAATGTAATTAATATGGTGAACAATGATGCATATGGTATATATATTCAATAGGAACAACATGGGTAAACCTTGATCAAAGGTGGGCAATGGTATTCCATATGGTCAATGAGGTGAAGGGTTGATGGGTTTATTAGGTTAGGAGGTTTGTGGGTGATGGGACTATCATGATATATAGATAATGGATTAGTA
The DNA here is from genome assembly GCA_009831015.1 of Picea engelmannii. Classification (NCBI taxonomy): domain Eukaryota; kingdom Viridiplantae; phylum Streptophyta; class Pinopsida; order Pinales; family Pinaceae; genus Picea; species Picea engelmannii. The sequence continues at coordinate 91,658 of ML818781.1, forward strand.
TACATGTAAGAATGGCATTCATTGACGAGTGAATTAGGGATTGGTGGATCAATGCAATCAATATGGTGAATATGGTCTATATAGTCAATTTGTTCAATGGGGTTCCACCATGGTTAACGATGGTTATTATGGTTAATGATGGTCAAGTGTTAGTGAGTTACTGGTCTCAGCGGTTCAGGGGATTATAGTTGATTAGGTGGTCACTAGGATTGTTGATGGGTTAAGGATATGAGGCTAGTTGTGGTAGGGGGTTAATGTTAAAAGGGGAAAATGGTTTGATGTTGTAAAGTGTTATGTGGTGATTGCATGAGGGGTCATAGGGGTTATGGGCTAATGTTATGACAAGGTTAATGTGTTTGGGTTCTGTTGATGGGTCCTAGATCCCTTTAATTCAACAGTAGGAACCACACCTGCCACCGAGGCCCAATTAGACTCTGGAGAATTTAATAGTGGAATGGTTCTCTAGATCTTACAATTCGACCAATTTTTATCGATGGGCTTTACATTTTCTTGTGAAGGCGCCTCCTTCGGTGTGGAATTTCTCTTTTTCTATTTTCTCTTGGGTGGGACTGATATGAGATGTAAGCCGATATAAGCCAACTTAGCAATAAACATGATTAAGTTTAACTAATGGAGAAGAGGATGAGCTTGGGATAACCCGCTACTCAAGCATGCAATCAAAAATTTTATACCACAAGGCCTAGTACTAATACGTTTACCATGTGAGCATCCAATTACTGCCTGAGACACTTAATTATCAGAAAGAAAACACATATGTGATAAGATAATGGCAAGAAAAATAATTCACCTACTCTGATCATCCATCACATGATAACACAACGATTCATCTTCATCATTAAAGAAAAGAAATCGAAAACATTGCATCAAGTAACTTAACATTAGATTCAATAGCTCTTACTTGTTACAACATCTATTCATGAAACGAGATAGGAAATAGTTCTTCTCCACGTCCAATCACACATGCATTTGATGAAAATATAACTTGTCTCTGGTCCAGAAGGACTTCTCAATTGAGTATAACTTCAAAATAATTCTTAACAAACCAGAAAAAAGAGTTTCTTGCAAAAACCATCGACCCTTAACTAATCAGTCAATGCTCTTATTTATAACATTAAAATTCAACTGAAAATAACGGCTAAGTGTAGATAAGTGAACAAAATTTGCCACATAGTGTTCTCTCCTAACATTTTTCTAACAATCAACTCAAGACATCCCTTTGAAAGGGTGACTTTTCTCATACTCTGACCAACTAATGAACATATCCTCACAGGCATGGGTGCATGGAAATTGGTGTTGTTCCATCGGGTCTGCGTAAATTTATTTGATTTCCACCGCATGCGCCTGATACTTCACCAGACTGGTACTTAGTTATTGTAGCATAGCCCTGGCTTTGATTGGGTGTTCCATAAATTGTTGCACTTGTCTTGGCGCTATTTCGGTCACCTTCACTAGTATTTCGGCCCACAAAGCATCTTGCTTGGCATGTGATTCGACTATGTCGTGCAAGTCGACAAAGTCATCAGGCATGCCGAACTCGGGCAGTCCGATATCCTTCATTTCTTTGTTGATTTTACCCCAATGTTTCTCGCATTTGTCCCACTGCTCTTGAATTTCCCAATGTGGTTCCTAAGACATTTTAACCCAATACTCAGTTGATCTCTTTATGTGCTCAAGAATGCTTTCGCCTTACACCCAGATGTCGTGTTCTTCTTTATCTCGACCCTGTTGGACTGCACCAATGTAGTCGACTCTTTCCATAGCTTGCTGAGCCTTTTCATACCCCCGCTCCATATCCTTGCATGTTTCGAGTGCCATAAGAGTATCTTCCTATAGCTTGGATGCCTTCAGAGTGAAAAGGTGCCGCTCATTTGTGAACTTGTTGTAGGCCTCTTTAAACTCGCTCCTCAGGTACACCACAGCCTGTGTGGTGTCCTGATAATACTTAGATAGATGGCGCAAATGTTCCATTTCTTTTAGGGCGATGACGAGCTCCTATTCATCCTTTTTATCTCTATCTAGGGTGGCATCCGAGATCGCTCTCCCTACGCCGATAAGTTCAGATGTTCTGGTGTTTTCTATTTTTATCATATCTTCCTCTGTAGTGGTGAGGATGGAGCGATCCAATGTAATCCTCTTTTTCTTAGTGGTCCATTGGATAATAGCCTTCCTATTTTGATCATAAGCGATCGCATATATATCGGCTACCTCATCCACAGGTTCGAGAATCTATTGATCACCCCCTGTGAGTGTGCTTCCCAAACTTTCGGTGGTGTATATTTGTTCAAGATTAGGTTCTTGAAATTCCTCGTTGTGCTCTGAAGGCTTGGCCTCTATTTGTCGCTTGTCAGGGATCTGAGTATCGAACAAAAAGGAGGCATCGGGAATAGACTCGATATTTACTTGTTCATCGGCCATTGAAACATCGATTTCCTTTTGCGGGGCTCCTTCCTTTGGATCGTCCGGTTCTGACTTGTCCTTCGGACTATCTGCTCGGATCTCTGACGCATCGGGCCTCTTTGTGTCGGGACCACTCTTGACTTCTTTTTCTTTCTATGAGACCTCCTGGGTTTGGACCCCGAGATCACGAGAAGAAGTCTTCTCATGTCCCTTTTATTCTTGGACACACACAGGGGTTCCGAGAGATGCCTCTGGGATTTCATCCTCATCATATATCCTTATAAATTCACTCAAGGGGTTTGATGTGCTTGTTTCCACCGATACCCGAACTATTTCTGGCTGAGTTTCCACACCAGCCGACGATCCAGCCGGTGGAATTGTGAATTCAATATCATCCAACCCAGAAATTTCATCAACATCTATAAATTTGGGGCCGCTTGTACCCACCTGGATTCTTTCTGGGTTATCGGCTGGTGATCCTGTCGTTTCTGATAGGTTTGGGTCATCTTGTAGCTGATCAATCACCCATTGTGCCTGTTCTAACATGAGAAGTCCCATTTCCCTCGTGTCCTATGATAAATGTATATCTCTTCCTTGTGTTGGGGCTATCAAGGGGGGATTCGGCTACTTCATATGCTATTCTTTCTTCTCTGGCCCTGAGGACCTCTTGAGCTTATTGTTCCAGGGATGTCTCTTGCTCCTCCCAAATCATGGCCTTGAATTTAGTTGCCTTAGGGTCAACCATCCTTGTCATCACCTCATTTCAGTCTTGATCATTTTCGGTGAATATCTCATCTTCAAACCTGTCATGAGCGTATGGCCAGCAGGATGATACTTGTGATGCGTGCTTCAGGACCAGACCCTTTGGGTCATGCTTGCGAAATCGACTAGTCCGGAATCGAAACTCCAACTGGTTTAACCCTTCTTGCTTGGCTTGAGCGATGTCTTTTACCATGTATAAACCTATATGAAATCCATAAGGTATGAATGCTCACTTCTTATCTTTTACCAAAGTAGCATTGTAACCTTGTAGGATGGTTTGATACCAGATTTCCCCTACTACCAGTCAATCAGGGACATACACAGGTAACAAGTGTGGTGCTATGATGGCTCCAAAAACCCTGATGTAGGTATCATGCTCATCCAGGTACCAGTGGCCAACTTTTGATATAATATTTTTGGCGGCATCCGACAGTATTGGGCACTCTTTCTTGAACAACAAAAAATGAATACGTGCGATAAATTGATCGCATATGAGAGATTAGGATTTCTTGTACCTGTTCTCCCACAAGATGTTGAAATATACATGGACCAGGAGTTCTGAGGTGTTCTAGCTCAAGTTCATTCTAGAAAAGGAATTTCTGGCACAAATAATGTCCAATAGATAAGATGCCATGTGGAAAGATGGAGTCTCTCCTTCTTTCGGTGTTTGAGCCTGTTGTATGCAAGTGCTCAACTGTTTGGAGATGATGTCACCTCAGTTAAGACCTATTCCGAAAATGGATATAGTATAATCTATAGGCATACAAGCCTCTGAAAACCTGGAGAAATGTTTCTCCCCATGCAATCGGAAGAGGAGAGCCATTAGATAGATATACAGATCCCTTAAGTTGGTCGTCGGGTACCAGTCAGAGGTTCGATTGGTGAAATTTGTATCCTCTCTCCACCATGAAGCCATCACCATGCTGGTGTCATGCTTCTCATAGAATCTTGAAACAAAATCGATGTTCATCTGCTCCTCTGACTCTTTGAGATTTTACTAATTTTGCATCTCCACTGGAAGGAAAACCCCGACACACTCGCCATTGTCATCATTAATCAGACATATTTGAGTGTATGTGTGGTTAATAAGTCACTTCAAGAGTTCAATGCAGGGGAAAACTAGAGTTATTCTCGCTACCATGTGCGAGTATGCTCTTCATATATTTGGAAAAACTTCGTCGTCGAGATTTCTTATATCGGGGCCGTTGTGCGGGGTATATTCGTGGAATTCCTCTTGCTTGATTTTCTTGAAAATTTCTTCCTAGCGTGGGAATAATGCCTTGGTCCCGATACTTGCCTATGTGTCTCCAAAGGCCGAGGGATGAGTGAAAACCTCCTTGGTGGATGTCTTGATGACGAGCACTGGATTTGGAGTAAATTCCAGTTGTTTTGCGACCAATGGGGAAGAACCTTCTCCTACATCTGGTTCCTTTAGCTTCGACATTCTCAGAGATTTTCTGGTGGTTGGTTTCCTTGGATGCATTATTCCTTCAATTGAAATCGATCCTTTATGCATGTGTACAGAGTAACATTGGATAAAAATGTATGAAGTGAAGCATAAAACATCCATAGACTGGTACATACCTGTAACGCTTGCTAAACTTGTTGTTTAATACTCACTGGACCTTGGGAGCTTCCTCTGGATCGCTCGTCTCGCTCCTCTAGATGTTCCGAACTTCTTTGTGCACATAATAACCTTGTTTACAATGAATCAAGAGGATTTAATGGAAAATATCCCACCATTCATATCAACTAATTAATTCGAGTGATGAGTGAAATTCAAACCGATCTACTATCGAATCTTTGCAAATTAATTCTACATGGTTTGACGACGAAGGCATGGAGGGTGATGCATGGTATTGATAGGTTCAAATGGTCCTTTTGATTCACGCATGAATTAACAACTAATGCAGGATTTTGGAATTAATTATCCCTTAAATGCGTCGAATCTAAACGTATCTGGTGCGAAAATGTCCCATCGTGTCGCTTTCCTAGTGGGCAGGTCGGGATCGACGATGCATGGTGAACTTTTTCATTGGAATTCTCTTGTTTAGAACTTCTGACGCTGATTGATCTTGTTGTATGGTGCTAACGCGGAAAAAATGACTCGAGTGCGACTCAGACCTCAGGAATTGCTAACAACTCAAGAGAAAACTCGATTGTATGTTTAACCGCTCTGGCAACGATGCGTGATAGGAAAGGGAAGGTGGTCTGATCGTGTACTTCGATTAGAGTTGGGGTCTTCAAAAATATGTGTGTGTCAAAATAAACCTGGGACTGGCGATGCTGAAAAGTATCGGGGTCGTTGGTTGGGGGGAATAAACCTATCACGCCCCTTTTATGAACCTACCTTCTCAAAACTCATCGATGCCAAGAGTTCCAAGGATAAAATATTGATGATTCTTTTCTTCCTTCATTAGCGCTTACTCCTTTATCCTTTTTCCGATGCCAAAGGGATCGATAATCAATGATATCCTTGGTGATGCTTATCGTGGAAGAAAACTCTCATCTGTCGACGCCATCGTAGATCATCACTCGGCTACTCTAGTTCTCTTGAGTGACTTTCTTTCACGCTTAATCATTTTCGATGCTGAATTTCTTATGCGCGTTGGGGAAAAGTTTTGACTCTCGATTCTTTAGTGTTTTAAGTTATGGGTTTTTGCATTCTCAAGCAAACTTTGAGAGACTTAAATGAGAAACAAAATGACAAGCAAAGGCAACATTTTTCACAACAAAGACGAATCAAACAGTGTAAAAGATCAAGTGGTACCCAAAAAGTAAATTTTGACATAGAATTTTTAGGGTGTGTTGAGTACTAAATAGGTTCATAGTGTATTAGTGGGTTAGAGTGGTCTAGGTGATAGTGTAATAGGGATCAATGTCTTCAAGGTCACAATGTGTCAAGGTTAATTATTTCAAGGAGTTAGATCATTTGGTCTTTTCTGAGTTCAGGGTCATAGTGTGTTAATGGGTGATTGTGAAATGGGTCATAAGGGTCAAGGGGTATACTAGTGTCATAGTGGTTATGGATGATTGTATCAAATATCATAAGGGTTAGAAGGTATAATATGTGCATTAATAATAGTTAGGTCTCTTATTGTGTTAATGGGTTCCTCTATTCAGGGGTCATAGTGTGTCAAAAGATGATTGTGTCAAGGGTTGTACGATGTTAGGACATTAGTGTGTATGTGATTATAATGGTTGTAATGTGAATAAATACATAATAAATATTATTGACCATGGAATGTGGGTAAAACATGTAATTGGGGGATTTGACCCTTTATGGTGAAAGTGGAAGTGTTGTTGCTTCACCAACCAACCAAATCCCCAATAAAATTTTATGAATACTACTACCACTAGTAGTTATTATTTATTATTTACTTTATTTTTGTTAATATTATTAGTTTCTACATTTATTTGGTGTCAACCTAAGACTCAATAACATCTTCAACAAAGGAACTAGTCTTTCACCCATAAATATATATGTGTATACATTTCATGAGATGTCTCTTTAGACATTATGTTAGATGTTATAAAGGAAGTGGTGGTATTAATTTTATAAGGAATTTCTTATGACTCGCCCCAAAAAGGGCTCAGAACGAAGATAAACAGAGTCGCTCGTCGGGTCAAGGTACGAGGTACGAGTCGCTCACCCGACAAAGGAGGAGGGCGAGGTTCTTTAGACACGAATACCCAAAAAGGGCAAGGAACTTTAGTGCGAAGCTTCCTCCTGGGAGAGGGTGAGAAACAAAATAAAGACCAAAAGGGAGAGGGCCTTTCAGGACCTACCTCAACCTGACTATAGGAGGAGGGAAAGGACCTCGTGAGTGACGGGAAAGGTGAAATCCACTGATAGGATATAATGCATCCATGGAGTGCAATAACGAAATAAATGGCAAATATACTTTACAAAGATGACAAACCCACCTGAACTAGTCTCCTAAGATTCCATATGTAAATGAAATATAGTATATATTTGTTTTAGCTTGTTTAAATACTACCCTCCACTGTTGTGAAATAAAAAGTAGCTGAATCCCTTAATTTACAAGTAGAATAGTAACACCCCTAACAAATTATCTTCAATGCATTTTCTCACTTTGTGGAAATAAATGTCCACATGTTTGGTACTCCTATGGAACTTTGGATTCTTGCAAAACTTGATGGTACTTTGATTGTCACAATGAATGGGAATGATACACATGCCTAAATGTAGATGATGGAGAATGTATATCAACCATAAAGCCTCCTTGGAAGTATTAACAAGTCCCATGTATTCCCGATCCGGTTGAGGGTGGGAATTATAGGGGCAGAGCTAATTGCAATTCGAAGACCCGTTGTTTACCTCGTTCACCCAATAAATGGAACACTAGTAGCATAGACACAGGAAGTTTCATTTTCTCTTGTTTAAGGAAGTCCTACCACGTTGATCAGTTATCCCCCTCCTCGGACCGGTGTTTATCCCATACATGCCTAGTCGACCTGTTGTTTAACCTGAGGAGCCTGTTTGTTTTCAATCCATATAGATCAAAGGTTTAAGCTCCTATTTTACAATATATGCAGGTGGAAGCACTACTACTATAAACAATAACCTTCGTTGAGGTCCAAAAAACCAATGGAATGGGTAAAGTGGGCATAGAAGTCAAAGAAGTAAAGGGCAGTTTTTTCATTATGTGGAGTGTAGCCCCAATATTAGCATGTGTTCCTATAAATGGAGTGCATGGGGTATCCATCACCATTAGTGGGAGAGACAAAGGCAGAAGTAGAACCAACTTCAATAGAATCACTAGAAACAACACCATGGATAGAAACAAGGGTGGCAGTACCTATCGTTTACCTTAAACCTCGAGCTATGGTTGACCTATTTTGAAACAAGTTCAAAAGGGAGTAAATAGCAGTATCAGTGGCAGAGGAAGAAGAAAGAAAGAAGGAATCACCCACAATTTCAGTAGATGTGGGCCATAGATGTGATTTGGACAGATGGTTCAGTATGTCTACTTTGAATGGCATTTTACTTATATATGTATCCCACCCATAACCTGATATACTTAGGAGAGATGCAATATATTGTTCACGCTAGTAGGAAATCCCGTGGATGCAAGGGTTTCCCCACCATGTGGTTGAAGCAATTGAAGTTGATAACCTAGTACTCGTTTACCCGAAACCAGTGATGTGTCAGTGCTAGTACCAACGTCTCTTTTATTAGTTTGAAATCCATCATCTTGCCTAGCAGCACCATCCAACACTTACCTTATTGATGATCCAGTCGATCCAACAAGTGATTCAGCCGATCCAGGACCAAACCACTACTTCACTCAGCAGGAAGAGAGGTGGGAGGAGATTCAGAAGTTCCAGGTCAAGGAATATTTAATGTCCAATGTTGAGACCATTAGTTAGAGAATGAACCATTTTGATGGGTAGTCGAGGTTGAGAGATTATGTGGACATTTTCTCAGTGGTAAACCACCCAAAATATTGTAGTGAGAAAGAAATATCAAAATCCAAAAAACAAAAGATAACTTATAAACTAGCAGTAATCCTTCTCATCTCAATCAAAACAATTTATCTAAAAATATGTTCCCCCTCATTAAAGAGGAACAACGTCTAAAAACATGGTTAAAAAGAGTATAAAAATATTTTTACATACAGTGAGCCTTCGGTCCCAAGACACAAATGTGAAAGAAAAAATTTGTACTCTTGAGAAATAAATATATCAATATCAATGGTGATGATGCAGTAGGAGATGAGTTTGATTCTTCTTCCAAAGAGAAAAGTAACAGTTCAAATTATTAAATTAATTCCCAAAGAACAAAACCAATTCCAACTACATATTTGGCCTCCATGACAAGCATTTCCCAACCTCAAACATTGAATGTCTTCAAGTAAATAACAAAAAGTGTAACATCTCTCTCTTGCGTGCACCCGATGTGACTTATTCTTGTGGACACTTATGTGTAAGTGATATGATTCACTATATGATTGACTGATTTTATTATGGAGCATGATGATGCTTGTAGATTTGATGATACATTATTTTATGATTTTTTTATCGACATGTGCTATTGACTGGTTTCCTGAGTGTGCAGGACCCTAAACGTTTGAGGATTCTGATGGCATCGATGGATATCCTTGGACTCTGGATCGATTCAAGGAGTGGATGGCTATGGTTTGAATGTTTTGATATTACATATGTGACACATGACTAGATATTATGATGTTGATTTTTATTGCTGACAAGTTTCGTTGATGGATGAAGGCTGACGATAGCTTGCTAACTAGACTAACATTTGGAGTAAAGGGGTCACCCACGACAACCACATACATTGAGGGAGAGGTGTGGGAGAATCCCTACCACATCCTACTAGCACTCCCACCATGGCTCGACATGTATGTTAACAATTACGTAGTTCAAGAGATCCACGATGCCATGAGGGAAGACTGAGACAGGCGCTCACGATGATTCTAAGGGGTGCGCAATAAGGTAGGGTCCTTATTCCTTAGAGGCCCTTAGTCTCCCACAAGGTCACCTGATGAAGTATTGACTCCAGGGGTTTGATGTCTGCCAAATTCATTCAAGAGGTGAGTGACACCCTTGGAGCATGTAGTGCATCTTGAAGGGAACATCGCACATATTAAAACTGGAATGCAGGCGGGTGGCACCCTTGGAGCATGTAGTGAGTCTTGAAGGGAACGTCACGATTTTAACTATGGTAAGTTAATAAACCTAGTACCTAGAAAACTATGCCTCCTTAGGACCTGGTCGACCTCAAAATGAATGATGGTATGAGTGAAGTTTAATAACAAATTTTTCCATTAGGAACTATCGCCAAACCTAGTGAATTTAAAAACTAGGTCTAAGTAGAATATGTGAACAAAAAAAAAAGAAAAAAACTAAATGGACATGTAACAAGAAGGGGGTAAAGAAAATTCAAGCATTAATAATTAAAGTAAAATTTAATGAAGGTTTAATTATTAAAAGGGGTAAATGATTATTTTTGTCTAAACTTGCTAATTTTGAACTTAGTTAAAAAAGGGGAAACTTAAAGAAAAAGGGAAACTTAAAGAAAAGGGGAAATTTAAAGAAAAAGGGGAATGCCTAACTTAGTAGGGAATATAGACTTTGGAACTTTCTATTTTTGAACTCAACTAGGCTTTAAGTAAGGCGTAATTCATTTAAGAAATGTAAGGGAATAAAGGGAAATTGAGGAGCGTTTTTAGGAATGCTTTTAAGTGGGTGAGGGAAATAGGAAAATTTAATTAATTAATAAATTGATGTTCTAGTGCAACTAAGGGGTCGGGTGACATGTGTACGGGGGAGGTTTGTCCTAATTAAATTTAATAAAAAGAATTTAATGAGGGTTTGGGAAACCAATCACTAAGAAAACTCTATAAAAAGGATGGTGGAGGAGGAGTATGGATCACGGCTGGTAGGCATCAGGTTACACTATCGATATTTTTCTTGACTGAATTTTCCTTGTGGGAATTGGGATACCCAGCTCAAAAAATGAGTGGTAGCTCAACCTTGCAGGGTGAACTGGGAGCTAGAATTTTTTGGTGTTGTGTGCATGGCCCCTTTGTGGCTTGGGGGGCTCATGGGGAAGAAGAGTACCCCTAGTGTTGGCTGAGAGGTACCAGTGAGGTCTCAATAGTTGGCAAGCGGGAGCTGGATGGAGCGTGCATACGTGACAATGACTATGGAGCATTTGCCTATGGTTATGGTACGCAGGTGTAATTTTCATTTGTACATGTTGTTAGATTTTATGTGTATGAATATAGATTTTGACGATTATTGTATTGAGTTCTTGTAACTTTAAAGGTTAAATTTTATTACATTTATCAGTTCGCTAGATTACTGTTGTAAACTACAATCGATTCTGAACTATGAAGAAGTTTTTTGGAGTGAAACACTATCCCATCTACTAACGAAACAATGGGTGTTTCGCGTTATCTCTCTCTATCACTTGTCCATATTTAAACTTTATTGTTACAACCATTGATTGGCATTCAAATTTTCAATACAAATTATATTCATAGATGCGTTATGGCAACGAGTATTCCTCCCACTTAAAATCACTTAAAATCTAGTGATTTAAGCGATGATACTCTTGTGCCTAAACTCTAGGAAATGTATGAGTTTATGCTTATGATCAGATTTCCTTAGGGAAAAAAATACAATTGTTTACCTTGTGCTCTCTCTTATGTTTCCACATGGCGATTTAACAACTTTAATTGCGCCCTTAAAAATTTTGGCGGATGATTGATGTAGAGGTTAAATTCTTACACCATGGAATGTTGTGTTATTTGTGTTGGTTTTTAGAATGATATTGCGCCTTGATGATCGTTGTCGATGTGTTTGCCTGTTGTTGATGATCGTTGTTGATTTGTCGAATTGTTGGTTAACGCATTGTTATTTTTATGTTAAGATGTGTGAAATTTGTCGACAAAGTTGTTATTTAGTATGATGTTTTAATTACCTAACGCAACTTTAAAAAGAAAAAAAAAAATTACCTGAGTATTTTTCCCGCAAAGTATTGCTAAAGCCTATTATTATAATTTAACGATATATATAATACCAGTAGGTGGGACCCCCTTGTAGATTGGAGGATCAGATTTAGTTCTTATTTTATGTTATGTCGTTCTTCCACACTACTTACAGTTTTGGGCATGATTGATGTTCCAAGGTTGGTTCTATTCACAACAAATGGGTGATGGATAATTCATGCTACGAGTGGGTTTCTTTACTCTAAATTCTCAATTCCATGTCACAAAGAGCTTATGAGAATTGTTAGTTCGGTGATAATTGCGCCATGATCTATTACATATCACACCTGCACAAAACATATGTTAGTTATGGAAAAGAATAAAAGAAATATGGGAAAAAATCTAAAGAAGAGATTAAACTATGCTACTATGCTACACTACATGCATTGAAATTAAAAGATCGTTGTTAGTCCTAGCTAACAAGTTAGTAGCTATGCGATTTATTGAGTTATATGAAAACATGGTTGATATGTGTTATTGTATAGTTGGAAATGGTTAAATGTGATATGGATGGCCCGTTTGACAAGTGATGGGTGTTAAGTTCGATGCATAGATTAATTAAGCGGATTAATGGAAGGTTGGCTGGCATGTACTAAGGAATTGAATGAGTGGGGGTGGAGGCGACGTGCATTTACTAAAATTCACTCATACTCCTTCCACTGGTCATCACCTTAGTCGGGCTATTGTTCAACTATGTTTTTCTATGGTTAAGCTCTGATTTTCAAGAAGAGGAAGAACCACTCGACCAAGCTCGTGTTTTTAAGGTTTTCTTGGTTATAGATATGTCTTTTCGCCATCCATGAATCTTATCTGGTTATGAAATAGATATTGGCTCGGGATGTATGGGTCTATTCTTTCCTTGAGACTAGAAACTATGTAAACTTATTGTTTTCTCTAGAATGGTTGTTGTGTAGTTTTCATTACACTGATTATTGAAGTCACAGTTTCATTTATCTTTCTGAATGCTAGAAGCCATGAAGGCTCTCTATCGTCCTTATTGGTTTTGGTTGAAGGGTTTATTTTGGTCCATATTGGTTGGATGTCTACACTTTCTCTTTTATTGTGTCACCATACCCAGTCATTTTGTTGTTATGGGGTTGCTGGGTTTGAACCACTTTGTGTCACTGCGTATTGCTTCACTCGAGTATGGGTTCGTTCATGATACTGATTGTTGCACACTGGGTTATGATGGATATTATACCTAGGGGCTTGATTAAGGTTGATTGCTATTTCTCGGCTCTTTTTTATCTCAGCATGGTTAATTGGTTGATTGGGAAAACCATGAGGGTTATACCCTGTGTGTTCTTGGTGTGATTACATTACCAAAACGAAGCATTGCTCCTATGTTCATAGTCTCTCCTATCTCACTTTTTTTGTGAAGTTATTGGTGGTATGCCATGTCTGTCCATTGTATGATCTCTAGTGTTCTCACCCAGTGTTGGGGGTCGACTCCAGTCTCCCTGTGTTGGTCCACAGAGCGAACCCTTGATTTCTCAAAGCTCGATTTTTTATAAAGGTAACCATTATGTCCTGTCGGGTATATTGTTGATTGTTATGAGTTGGTGGTGTATCGTCGACAATGTTCGATTGTTGGCTTGTCTCTCTTGATTATGTTGACAATGGTGTTGGTTATTGGTATTTAGTCACTACATTGGTTATTATAACAATCGAATTGATAAGCTCAGCATGGTTAATTGGTTGATTGGAGAAATGGGATTGAATACACAGTCGTTGTCTCTTACATTGTAATTATTGAATTGTTAACCCAGCATTAGTTTATAATTAATTAAGTCACAACGATGCTTCGTGAATGATGCATTGGTATGTGTGGGATTCCTATAACATGTCATATTGAGTTGATGGTTGTTGTGACTGTATGTTTTAAATTTCCAAATGGGAGTATTGCAATCATGATAGTTGTGGTGTGGTTGTTCACTTTGTATGCTATGGATATTGTTTGATTACACCATCATAAATGGGCACGAGTTTTATAACAATATGGTTTTGTTGCAGTTTGATTGAATTGAGAAATGGATTTAGGCATATTGTCATTGTTTCCTTGTATTGGATTGATAGTTCATCGTCGTTTGATGTTTAGATATGGAGTAAATAGACATATACAGTCGCAGTAATGCTCTTGCATTTTGTTGAATGGTTTGTGTATCCTACAACATCATATAAGTCGAAGTAGTGATTGTTGTGCGTTTAAATGACAAGTCAAGGTTATTGCAATTTGATATATTGATGATTGTTTGTTGACTTTCCACTATGTATAGTTGATGGATATCATGTATTATATCAGAGATGAGCACATATTTTGTGACAATGTGGTCCCATTACAACTTAATTGTTAAATGGAATTGAGGAATAAAATCAGTCACGATTTTTGTGTCTGTGTTTGATGAATGAAATAATTCATGGACAATGGTTGATGTGTTGATGTTGAATAGGGAGGATAGAAGGAGAAGCATACTAAGGTTTTCTCTTTGAGTTATGTTGAGATAATTCAGTTTTCATTCATTCCTTAATTTATCACAAGCCTAATTCTTTTTTATGATAGCAGGGTCTTATTGTAGACAACAACGTTCAGGGATGAATTACATCATTCAGACACTTGTTTTTTAGAGGTGTTGATCTATCTTTGATAGTCTATGTAGACTTGTCTGTTTTTGAATTAGTTTTCATGACTGACAAAGGCTATTGTGCAAAGTCAATTGGGCAGTAATATGTGGTAAGTTGATCCATCTTTTAGAGGTCAATTTTTTATTTTCTGTTAGAGGTCCTTTTGTATGTTTCATCGGGGACGCCTATGTTTGACTTTGGTCCAAAACTTCTTCACAAAATTTTGTAAAGAGAACGACTCTTTGATGATTTGGAATGAAATAAAGGATTGATTTATGTCTCATCTATCTTGATTATCATCTTGGTGTATTTACTTTTGTCTCTACATTTATTTCAGCAACTGTTATATTCAAAAAATCATATAAATAATGAATTTTCCAGCAAGCTTTTATTTGTAAAAAGACTAGCCTAAGCACTTGTAATCAATAATTATGAGTTAGGATATTATTTTTGATGTCTATAAACATAGGGTGGCATTCCCATCTATTTTTATTTAGCCAAGCAGAATCTGAAAATGCTTGAGTAAGATCATTTCATATCTTTTCCTCAACATTTGTTTGGCGACCATACTGGGGAGATCTTCAATATCTCTCTAGTTAATTTTTATACTCGATTATCATCGAATACATCTATTTTTTTTATATTGATTCATTGACTGTTTTTATTTCTTAATGACTGTGCTTGTTGCAAGGAAACTCAATATTGAGCCTGGTCTTCAAGATAAGACCAACATTGCTTTGAACTTGTTTAACACCATTTTAGACATTGCCAATACTCGTGTTGAGCTTAATCACTCATGGGAAACAATTGAACGAGATATTAGTGCCCAAGAACGTTGGGAAGCTAGACATAGACAACCTAGAAATCAACAATAACCTTCTTGTTCCTTCTGTTTTGGCCTTTCTTTCATGTCCTTAGACTCTCGTGTCTCTAGAAGAAGAAGAGGCTTATCACCCGAAATTAATCCTATTGTTGAAATAGGAAGAAGAAACGTTGTGTTGTCTACCCAAAAAAGTGCTCTAAGGAGGACTATGTCTGATTCATCCAGTTCGTCTTTCTTTCCCTCACCTATCATCCATAAGATGGCATCTAGTGGTGGCTATGGTGGCACTGGAAGTGATTTCTCTTCTCATTCCTCATCTTCGTCGGTGATTAGTAGCTTATATAGCCACCATATCCCTGTCCAGTCTACCACAAATCCCACCAAAGTCATTAAAAAGTATGGACTTTTTCAGTTTGAAGAAGATGCCACAACCACACCGTGGCATGTGTCCTCTCCTCTTAACCTAGCACCTACTACTCGTCGACTTCCTAAATTCAAAGAGAATATCCCTAGGTTTTCAGGAAATAACAGTGTCAATACAAATGAACACATGGTGGCATTTTCTAATGCTTGTCACAACATAAGGGCCAATGACAACGATACTTGCATGCACTTATTCGCCAATTACTTGGAAGGAAAGGCTGTGGCCGATTTCTTTGGCCTTCCTCCTAATACTCTGTCTACTTGGGAGGAGTTAATCTATTGGTTCATATCCACTTATGGGCAATCTAAAAGCCCAACCGAGAAGTTACAAGAATACAATAACATCGCCTATAAGGATGGTGAGACCATCAATTCCTTCAACTTGTGTTTCACTAAGTTATACAATCAGATCCCTGAACTCATTCGACCTAAGAACCAAACCACTTTCATGCATTACTATAATGCATTACCTTCCCCCTACCGTCAGAGGCTTGAGGAAATATCCATTGATAATATTGGTTCCACTCTGCATACTTGTTTAGAGTATGAATAACAACTTGAAAGAGCAGGTCTTCCTCAGGGAGAATCGGTTAAACAGTCAGACATGTCCGCCCTCTTACAGCTAGTACAAGATATGAACAGTTGTATGATAGCGTATGAGCGAAAGGGGACTGTCTCCCCTCTCACCCCTGGAGCTTCATCCTCTCTTGCACCTCCCTTTAGAAACCCAATTGAAAATAATTTTCAGCCTAAAGCTATCTTGCCTCGAAGTTGGTGTAACTTTTGCGAGGAACACCGTGAGAGGGCCACATGTGAAGTAAGGAAGAGTGTCAGAGATAAGATCTTTGGTAAAATACTAGGAACTACTATCGATGTCCTAGATTTTGCAAAGCTAGAAGATGTCATGATCATCAATACTAGGAACAAATACTGTGCTCCCAAGGGAAAATTTGACCCTCCCCGCAATTATTCTGGCTCGAGCTCATCCTCACCCGCTTCTACTATTTAGGTTCCTAAGGTTCCTGAGAGTCAAGGAATTACTTCCCCTCTCCCCTCTTTCAAATACAATATCCTAAATCAGTTGGTCAACATCAAAGGAGATGCAACCCTTCTAGACATGGTTGTCATCCCTGAGCAACATAGGCATCTGAAACAATTCATGGAAGGAAAAGCTTCCATTGCAGCCAACCTCTCTAAAGAGGTGAACAAAGAGGATTCATCTGTAAATAAAGTAGGTGTACATAACTTTAGATACCCTGCAAAAAATCCCCCTTTTTATATTTCTGTAAAGATTATGGATAAGATTTCCCATTATTGCCTCATTGATGGCGGTTCGGGCCCAAGTGTGATGTCGAAGATTATTATGGAAGAGCTAGGCTTGTCTTTTACAAATGAAAATGCCAGAAGAATTCTCTCCTATAATAGTCTACAAAAAACAACCATAGGTGAGATTAAACATGTGACCTTAGTTTTGTGCGCACACCCTGGAATAAGGATAACCCTTAGTATTAAGGTAATTGATATGCCAGTAAGAAATTACTCAATCATCTTGGGAAGAGATTGACAAACTTTGACAAGTGGATACCTCTCACTCAATGGGACACACTTATCCATTCCTCGGAATGGTAAAAACATTATGGTCATTAGAGAGGGAAGGATTTCACCTTACATAGAGAGTGTTCCACAACCTAATGTAAATTATATCGAAGAGGACCTAGGGGTGTATTCCATCTTTGTTGAGGAGGTTAACATTCCCTTGGAACAAATTGATTTAGATGATGGTATGTGGTACATGCACTTTGATGGTTCATGCTCTAATGAAGGTAAGGGAGATGGCATTATCTTGATTTCTCATGTAGGAAAAATCCATAACTTTTCTCATAGGTTGGCGTTTGCTTGCACGAATAATGTCACCGAATTCAAATATTTATTATTAGGCATTGAGAACGCCTATAATCTTGGTTGTGGTCACCTTTCAGTTTTTGTGGATTCCAAGCTTGTTGTGAACCTTGTACGTACAATTTATTCTCCTAGCAACAATTTGATGAAACGATACACCCAAACTGTTTGGGTGTTTATCTCGAACCTTTTATCTTTCAAAATCACTCATGTTAATAAGGATTTAAACTCAATGGCAGATCGGTTAGCTTTATTTGCAACTTCTTCTAATCATCAAATTTTGCCTCACAAACCTGGTTGTAGTTTTCAACCTCTATATCGTCTGCATATCCTTGACAATATAGAATCTTGGTAGGTTTTCCCTAATGGTGAGAGAATTTGTGATTTCATTCAAAATGAACCTCTTAAGCCTAAGGGAATTATATCCATAGAAGACAACAAGATTCCTAAGGGCCTGACTCCTTTAGAGATTTCAATTTCATCGAGTGATGTAGGTAATAAAGAGAAACAAAAAGAAGAGGAGTCAATAAGGAAGGTGGGTGAAACCATCTCCTTAAACTTTGGGGCACTCGAATCTTCAAAGAATGTTAAAATAAGTTTCCAATGTTCTGATAAATAAGAAATGAAGTTTTCCAAGCTACTTGGTGGATTTCAAGATGTTTTTGCTTAGTTTTATGAGGATCTTCGTGGTTTTGATCCTGGTCTTATACAACAGGCTATCCCCATCAAGGAAGGCATGAAACTAGTTAAGCAAAAACAAATACCTATTAACTCTGCATTTAAAGCAACTTTTCAAAGGGAGTTGGAAAATTTCTTAAGGGATGGGATCATTTTTCCGGTCAAGTACCTTGAATGGGTTCCCAAATGGGTACATGTTTCAAATACCACTAATCATATTAGAACTTGCACTAATTTTCACACATTCAATCAGGCTATTATGAAAAATCCCTTCCATCCCCCTAATATGGAAATGATTCTGCAACAAGTTGCAAGGTCACAGATGAGGCCCTTACTTGACAGTTTTTTTGGTTACAATCAAATCAAGGGAAAAGGGGAAGATGCTCACAAAACCCCTCTTTTCGCAAATTTGGGTACCATGAATTATAAACGCATGTAGTTTTCTGGCTTACCTAATGCCAATACCGCTTTGAAAAGACCTATACAAACAACTCTTGATGAATTGATCAGTATCTGTATCTATCTTGATGATATAATCGTATATGTTAAAGGGTTGATCATTACCTTAGAGTTCCAAGTGTTATTTCTGGGTCCTTTCAAAATTGCTTTTGTCCTGGATACTAATTCTTACATTCTAAAGGATTTACATGAGCAATTGTTTTCCTATAGCACTAACGGTTCTCACTTGAAACATTACGTGGGACCAACGTGAAAAGTTCTAACGATGATTGGTTTTTCTGTATGCTAGTAATCTAGCTCTGCTTTCGATTTTTTCACTATTTTCTTTTCTTATTTACGATAGTTTGACTTCTACTTTTTTTTTTAAACATTTTTTGCTACTTTTACATTCCTGTCATTTTATTGTTGTTGTTTTAATTTTTGCAATTTAATCTTTGTCATGATTTTGTTGCTTACCATATTTTAGTTGATTTGGTCAAAAATAAGATGTTGGATCAGTTCTTCCACAGTGTCACTCCTGCAAGATATTGTTGGTAAATAGCTATCAAGCTTACACAGTTGTTATGATGTTTCCCCTGAAAAGCGCACTTGAATTTGTTATTTGCTTTCACTACTGTCTAAATTTTTTTGGGGGGTTACCTCCCACTTTTTCTTTCCTTTTCTTCATCCATTTGAGAATTTGAGAGAGCAAGTCCATAAATTTTATCCTTTAAGTTAAGAAATTATTCTGATTTAACGATTATGCACACAGTGGTAAATCCCCTCATACTTAACACTTTTTATGAGTTATTCCCAAATTCCCTGTCATTTTTCCATTAAATCTGCTCACTTCCCCCTGTTGCATAATCTTCATGGTTTTTTCTTCTTGACCTGATATTCTTAGTCTGCGAAACCATGAGTTTTGAATTCTAAATCTATTGAAAACAAATTTCCATTTGGAGTCGCTAGTTTGTTGATGATAAAAATCGCAATGAGGATTTTGCCTGCAAAGTATTGCTAAAGCCTATTATTATAAGCTAACAATATATATAATACTAGTAGGTGGGACCCCCTTGTAGATTGAAGGATCATATTTGGTTCTTATTTGATGTTATGTCTCTGTTCCACACTGCTTATAGGTTTGGGCATGATTGATGTTCCAAGGTTGGTTCTATTCGCAACAAATGGGTGATGGATAATTCATGCTATGAGTGGGTTTCTTTACTCTAAATTCTCAATTCCATGTCACAAAGATCTTATGAGAACTATTATTCCAGTGATAATTGCACCATAATCTATTACATATCACACTTGCACAAAACATATTTTAGTCATGGAAAATAATAAAAGAAATATGGGAAAAAATCTAAAGAAGAGATTAAACTATGTTACTATGCTACACTACATGCATTGAAATTAAAAGATTGTTGTTAGTCCTAGCTAACAAGTTAGTAGCTATGTGATTTATTGAGTTATATGAAAACATGGTTGATATGTGTTATGGTATAGTTGGCAATGGTTAAATGTGATATGGGTGGTGTGTTTGACAAGTGATGGATGTTAATTTTGATGCATAGATTAATTAAGCGGATTAATGGAAGGTTGGTTGGCATGTACCAAGGAATTGAATGAGTGGGGGTGGAGGCAACATGCGTTTATTGCACATCACTCATACTCCTTCCACTAGCCATCACCTTAGCTGGGCTATTGTTCAACTTTGTTTTTCTATGGTTAAGATCTGATTTTCAAGCAGAAGAAGAAACGCTAGGCCAAGCTCGCGATTTTAATGTTTTCTTGGTTACATGTATGTCTTTTCGCCATCCATGAATCTGCTCTGGTTATGAAACAAATATTGGCTCGGGATGTATGGTTCTGTGATTTCCTTGAGACTGGAAACTATGTAAACTTATTGTTTTCTCTGGAATGGTTGTTGTGTGGTTTTCATTACACTGATGGTTGAAGTCACAGTTTCATTTATCAATTCCCTAGATTATTACATTTATCAATTCCCTAGATTATTGTTGTAAACTACAATTGATTATGAACTATGAAGAATTTTTCTGGATTGAAACGCTATCCCATTTGCTAACTAAGCAATGGGCGTTTCGCGTTAGCTCTCTCTATCGCATGTCCATATTTAAAATTTATTCTTACAACCATTGATTGGCATTCAAATGTTGAATACAAATTATATTCATAGATGCGTTATGACAACGAGTATTCCTCCCACTTAAACTTTTTAAATATTTCAACTGTGGTTGAGATAAGGATGGTGCCTATTTTGTTGTTAACATTTCCTTTGATTTTTAAATTGATTTGTATGGCCACTGTGATGGATCTGTATCTTTTTAAAATTGTTTTTGCTTCTTCAAATGATTTGTATGGCCACTGTGACGGATCTGTAGTTTTTAAGATCATTTTTTCTTCTTCAATTGATTTGTATGGCCACTATGATGGATATGTAGCTTTTTAAAATCGGTTTTTCTTATTCAAATGATTTATATGGCCACTGTGACGGATCTATAGTTTTTAAAATCATTTTTGCTTCTTTAATTGATTGGTATGGCCACTGTGACAGATTTGTAGCTTTTTAAATTTGTTTTTTCTTCTTCAAATGATTTGTATGGCCACTGTGACGGATCTGTAGTTTTTAAAATCATTTTTGCTTCTTCAATTGATTGGTATGGCCATTGTGACGGATCTGTAGATTTTTAAAATCATTTTTTCTTCTTCAATTGATTTGTATGGCCACTATGACGGATCTATAGTTTTTAAAATCATTTTTGCTTCTTCAATTGATTTGTATGGCCACTGTGATGGATATTTAGTTTTTAAAACCATTTTTTCTTCTTCAATTGATTTGTATGGCCACTGTGATGGATCCATGTCTTTTTAAAATTGTTTTTTCTTCTTCAATTGATTGTATGGCCACTGTGACGGATCTATAGCCTTTTAAAATCATTTTTTCTTCTTCAATTGATTGGTATGGCCACTGCGACGGATCTGTAGTTTGTAAAATTGTTTTCGTTTCCTTTATGGATGTTCTCTTGTTCATTTGTGTGAATAGAAATTTGACTGGTCTATTATATATTCATACAGCTTAGTATAATATTCCTGTAATGGAATTAGTGCCTTTTCCTTTTTAACTCCTCTATATTATGACAACCATAACTATTTTAGCACATGAATTCTTGTTAACCCAACACAACAATAGTTGATACTACCTGCTCTTGATATATTTCTAGAATTAGCATAAAATAATATCACATCTTAGCATAAAAGAGAAATTGACAGTAAAGCATAGTTTGATTCCTATTTTAGAAGATTTGTGTTATGTTGCAGATTCATATGTGTTTAGATTAGTATCAAACTTAGGTTGTGAAATTTTTTTAACTAGCCTGTGTGATTTGCCCCTAACTCGCCTAACATGAAATACCACTTCGCCTTGCACCTTGCCTCTACGATCTAAGGGATATCTGTCAGACCCTTTAAAAATAATCAATGCTAGGATTGGTTGTTCATAAATGTAAGCGTGTGAATTGATGGACTCTGTTAGCGTTTATTAAATTTGATGGTCGCTAGCAGTGTTTACTAAATTTGGTGGTCGCTAGAAGCGTAGCTAGGTTTGGTGTTTCTACTCAAGATATCAAGGAACTTATGATATAAGGCCTGTTGTAAGAACATATTACAATTTTATAAATATAATGATGGTTTCCTTTGGATTAAAGTTTCCTTTGGTGAACCTTCTATTTCATTATGTATGCATGAGTTGATAAGATTGCTTTGATCGAAGGTTGTCTCATGCATGCTCTAGATGTGAACTTTCACTTTTTGACTCTATTTTATATATTTTAACTCATATAATATTGATTTCTTTTAATACTAATCAAGATACCAAAACGAAGAATAATATGGTCATAAAAATAGAAGTTTGTAATTGGGGTTGGGAAGCAACAAATAACTCTCAAAATATCAAGTTTTTTAATTTGAAAAGATATATTAAATAAAAGGAAGATGGCATGTTCAATTAGGGTTATGAAGGAGACCTTGAAAATATTTTTAATACTTTTATAGATTTCTTATTGTACTTCAAATATATAAGATGAATATTATATAGCAAGGAATTAGATTGATGGTTGGAATTAGAAGAGGTTTGTGAAGAATGTTTTGAATTTATTTCATTTATGCCATAAAAACTACTTTGAACTTTCAAAAACAATCCTCATACTACAAACAAATTTTTTATGTGAAGAGGATTCATAAGACGTTTTCCACTTAATAGTTAATCTCTTAATATACCTAATGGTGAATCTCAGAAGGAAGGAGGACTTACAAAAGACAAGGAGGATCTTTAACTTCTCTTGAATGAATCTTTTCTCTATATGATGAATCTAATAGTGAATAAAATGATGGCTAATGGATTAGAGAAGTTACATTTCTTAGGATTGTGTCAGCATTGCTTGAAGGAATGACTCAGTAGAGTAGATCATTATTTTTCACTATGATGAATTATTAATATGGTATGATTGATTCAATAACTGTATGCTCTTGCACCTTGAACAATTGATGTAGAATAATGCATTATTGGAATCAAAACCTTGAGCGCGATGATTTTAAGTAATAGATGATGGTTTTAGTTTTCTGACTTCTTGCGCACTAGACGATGTGTTTTAATGGTGGTTTTAGATGTTGGACTCTCTGCGCAATTATATTTGGTGTGTGTCTCGGACATTCTCGCACTTAGCGATTTATGTCATGCTTGATGGGTCAGATCTCTGACTTTTTTGCAAATAGTGTTGCTGACATGAATGATGGTTAAGGATTTTAGACTACTCACGCATAATGATTGTGATGTGGTGAATGGTTGTTAGGATTTAGATCCTTGTGTAGTGATTTAAGCGATGATACTCTTGCACCTCAACTCTAGGCGACATATGATTTTATGCTTATGATCAGATTTCCTTAGGCAACAAAACACAGTTGTTTACCTTGCCCTCTCTCTTATGTTGCCACATGATGGTTTAACAAATTTAATTGCACCCTTGAAATTTTTGGCGGATGATTGATGTAGACGTTAAAATTATTACGCCATGGAATGTTGTGTTACTTGTGTTGGTTTTTAGAATTATATTGTTCCTTGATGATCGTTTTCGATGTGTCTGCCTTATGTCAAATTGTTGGTTAATGCATTGTTATTGTTACGTTAAGATGTGTGAAAGTTGTGTCGATGAAGTTGTTATTTAGTATGATATTTTAATTACCTAACACATATTTAAAAAAAATTGTTTTTTTACTTGTGTACATCGCTTGTTATCGTAACGGTGGGGTCATTACAAAAATATGGATTAATTATACGAATTCCTAGTGGGAGATCACAATTTCAAAAATACCTAAAATGCACGAAAGTTAAGCATGTTTATCCATCCTACCATTGGATTTTGAGTATCCGGGGAGGTAGACCACTTCATGTGATCTAGTATGTCCTAAAGTTGGCATAAACATCAAATTATACCAAATGTGATCTTGTTTGGCATGGATGCGACTAGTGTTGATGTTGTGTTGTGAGCACAATCATTAGCTACAATGAGTACTAATGTGTTGACTATCAAAGAATGATTCTTAAAGTTCTATTAATATGGAATGAAATACAAGTTCTAGACAATTAAAAGTCCCCCCAACATAGATAATCTCATCTCATAAGATGGATGAGATGATCAACACAAGAGCCCCTACCTACTTGTTTCAATTCTATGCAGGGCACCAAACATTGGAAATCGATCAATAAGATCCAAGTCTTTGACTTTGGGACCCCTTTTTTGAAAGAGAAACATATTCAAGTTGGAGATAGTATATCCAAGAAAAAATAAGGAATAGATCTTGAATGTGAAAGAAAAATATGTTAAAAACTCAAATACCAAAATATAATTGAAAACGAGATAAACATAAAAGAATTAAAATTCAATGATCGAGATTAATCATTGGAAATCCACTACTCTTGAATTAATCCTGGATTAACCAGTGAGATATGAACATTGGAAACTCTAGAAACTATCGACACTCAAGACAATGCAACAATCATAAAAATATAGCTCACAAGCCAATGAATTTCATGGCTCACTTTGAAAGATCGATTATGAGGTATATTCATCCTTACTAAAGGAGAACAACATATGTTACAAAAGATACCAAGGATGAAAAAAGTGTTATAAATGCAAGGACCCTTGGATTCCAGGCCGTAAATGCTAGCCACCTTTAGAATATCACTTAAAAATAAAATTAAGGTTTCTTAAAGAAAATAATCAATATAAATGAAAGAATTCTCTATCTAGGGAATCACAAGCAAACCTTACTCACTGATGTAAAAAAATTAAAACAAAAAGGAACATCAAATCCTAATGATGAAGTACACAGTGAAAATAAGGAAATGGCTATTAACTCAATCACAATTGTACTTTTAATCATCGCCATCAAAATAGTGTTTGAACAGCTATCTCTATTTGCTAATGTTCCAAAGTCGAAGCATTTTAGGAGGGGATCAAAGATTCATATAATATATAAGTCTATAAAATGTATATAATATAGACTAAGTCATGTCAATGTTAAATTGTAAAATTGCTTGATTATTATAAAGATGTACCATGAATATAAAATGAAAAGTCAACTCATGGTTATTATTCAATTATTAATGAGTCATTATGAAGAGTTAGCGACTTATTGAAAAAGGAAAAAT
>ML818782.1:0-10957 GCA_009831015.1 Picea engelmannii
CATACAATTCAATCAGATTATCACACGCCTTCAATTCTAAAAACCATTCCCATTATTAGGCACGCACATCAGATTAATAGCTTTGAAAACTAAGAGAAATTATATCTTTCATACCTCTGTTGCTGGATGCCATTTCTCGGCTGGCCGTATATTTACTTCCAAATAACACAAGCGTAGCGTACTAAAAATTATAGATATGGCCTGAAACAGAATTCCTAAATATTATGGGATATTGTGAGAGGAAAGGGCTTCTCTATACTATATAGAGAGATGATAGACTACGTGCAGCGGGGAAAAGCAAATGCTTAACGTCCAAGTCCTATGGGGCCACAACACTACTAAGCTGCTTTTGATGTTCTAACCTTCCCAATCATCTTCAAAGTCTTAAAAGGCCATTAAGCTACTCTTATCGTTTACTCCTACGCTACTTTTGATTTTCTAACCATCCCAATCATCTTCAAAGCCTTAAGAGGCCATAACACCACTAAGCTACTCTTATCTTTTATTCCTACGTTACTTTTTTATTTTCTAACCTTCCCAGTCATCTTCAAAGTCTTGAGAAGCCATAACACCACTAGGCTACTCTTGATTTTTTATCCATAAAATTCAACTCATCCAATATTAAAAAACCATTATCATTCTTCACTTTTATATTTTTTCAATTTGTCCTTCTCGAATTTAATTAAACTATACACAATTGAATATGTTAGCTTACATTATAGGGAAGACCACTAGTAATCAATGTGCGTTACATTTTTGTTTTCCATATCAACGAACGACCTAAAAATGTATTGAAGAGAAAGCAAGCATAATTCAATGTGCTCAACAATTAGGAATACAAATATTCTAACAATTATGATTATTATGATTATTGGGTAAAATTTTGTCCTTTGAAATATATGGAAATATATTTGAGGGTAATGTAGAGGGAAAATAGTACATCATACTATTAAGTAATTTATGTAATTGAAAACAAAATATTGATATAAGTTCTAAATTATTGTTCTACATTTTGGAATAACATATTGGCATGAGGAGTGTATGTAATGAGGAGTGCATGTAATGGGTTAAGTAGTAATTTTTTGTCTTACATTTTGGTAAGTAAGGAAGATCGAAATGGTCTTTGCAAATATTTAATTGACATTTTAAATCCACTATCCAGGTTTGAAGATATTAATGAAGAGTTTAAATCAACATAGGGTTTCACGAGTGAAATCCCTTCATCTCTTCTAGGGAAGACAACAAACTTGATATAAACATGACAAAAAATATGTTGCTATCACAAAGGTGTACCAAAGGCAATTCAAATATTAATTAGTCAATTTCTAAAAATAATAGAACATCAATTTTTTCAAAAAAAATTTCAAAATATATAAGATAAACTACATTGTGTCTAGATCATGCTCAAGTGTAAAAGAAAATTTAAGATTATGGGTGAGTGCACGAAGTTGGTGGAAGAAAAAGTGGCAAGGGGGTGAGTAGGAACGCACACCCATAGGAACACATGTGAGTTCTATTGACATGTCCAAATGGCCTTTCAAGGAGGTAAGGGAGAACACCTAATGACAAGTCTCAATTAGAATCACTCTTGTTTGGGATAGCGTTTCTGACAATAATATTGGCCTAGTTGCCACTATAATTTATTATCTAAATATGAATATGAGAACCAAAAGTTATCAGATGAATATGAATATGGGATCTAACCCTAGATCAAGAGTTTAAAAGACAAAAAGCCTTCTATTTTTTTGCAAGTTTTCATGGAGTTGCAACTTTCAAGGGTGAAATCCCTTCATCTCTTCGAGGGAAGACAAAAAACTTGATACAAACTTGATACAAACATGACAAAAAATATGTTTCTATCACAAAGGTGTACAAAAGGAAATTCAAATATTAATTAGTCAAGTTCTAAAAATAATAGATCCAATTTTTCAAAAAAAAAATCAAAATATATAAGATAAACTACATTGTGTCTAGATCATTCTCAAGTGTAAAAGAAAATTTAATATTATGGGTGAGTGCACGAAGTTAGTAGAAGAAAAAGTGGCAAGGGGGTTAGTAGGAATGCACACACATAGGAACATGTGTGTGTTATGTTGACATGTCCAAATGGCATGTCAAGAAGGTAAGGGAGAACGCCTGATGGCAAGTCTCAATTAGAATCACTCTTGTTTGGGATAACGTTTCTCATGAGAATATTGGCCTGGTTGCCACTATAATTTATTATCTAAATATGAATCTAAGAACCAAAGGTTCTCATATGAATTAAAAACTAAAACTAAACTAATGAATGATATCTAATGCATACTAAGATGCAATTCTAATCTAAACTAAACTATCTCGATCAGGAGTAGGTGGTTGAAATGAGTAGAGTGAAAAATAATACTGCTTGGATAAGAATTAATTCATTAATACAAGGTGTATTAAAATGGTAATATAACAAGTAGAAAATAATAAGTTATTTCACCTACTTAGTATATCATTGGTGTATTCACAAAGAAAAATTGGTAATATGAACATACACAACATGGAAAGGAAGAAATTCACAAAGCCATAATCCACAGGTTCATAAAGCCACACATACAATAAGAATGATCTCAATTGCACATATGTGTTACCAAAATTCCATAGATGTCACTTGTTCTATTCCTCATACAGTAAAATTGTTGTTCTTATTCATGCATCCAAAATCTCTTTCTTAATTGAAGTCTACTCTTTAATAAAATAAGAGTGATTGTTTACATTCTGAAACTGTTGTTTTATAGAGGATAGTTAGGGTACGCCTCTTCGTATTCCTATTCGAATGGCCAACGAGACATTATAGAATACAAAATGTTCAGTAACAAAATTCCTATGATGATGAGAATCGTTGAGCTTCCATCTGATCCCAAAATTGTCTAAAGTGTCCCAAATTGTTGTAAACTTTATAATCTTAATAATCTTGATTAAAGGAATGCACCCAATCAGATAATCATGGTTTGCAAAAAGTAGCAATAACCAAAATGCGTAAAATGTATGAAACATGAATTTGACAAAAATGATGTTGATTATGGAGGTTAAAAATATTCATTTTTTAATCTTGGAACTTTGCCTAGTTGGAAACCTTGGCCAGCATGTCCAGGTTTCTCTCAGCTAGGTCTCGACGCTCCCTCTACATCTTTTAAGTCATTTTTTCAAACTGGTAGCAAGGCAGTGACAGTTTGTAGTGCCAACAAATATATCAGTAAAGGACCTCCTCTCAACCTTCAAATAGCTTGATAACCCTCATGAAGTACCTGGTAGACCTGAGCTTGATGCAAATAATTGGGGATTTGAACACACATGTCTGAAAACTATTCGACCTCTAACACTCTTCTTCAACCAGTTTGCAGTGCCAATTCTCAATGCCTAGCTCAACCACAATTACATACTTCGAGGAGACTATTAGGAGATCCAATGACATGATCCATGAAAATTGGTCAGGGATGGTGCTAAAAAAAATGAAATCTCCTCTGTCATGGTTCTTTAATTTTCAATGATGAAACAGAAAAGGATGATGTACATACAGTATGATGCAAACTCTCCTAGTGAGTTGGGGGCGCATACACTCGACTCTGACTTGACACTTAAACAAATAAATTATGACAAAGGCAAGCTTGTGTACAACTTGGAGGTGTGACATGTGACGATTATGATGTAAGGATTCAAAGGTGTGACTAAAAAAAAACATAAGTGATGCTTTCTGACCCCTACAATTCTATGAGATAACATTTGGCTCCACGGGGGATGGCATGCTCCTTGTGAGCTGCCATGAACATGCAGTTTCAATGCCTTATTCATTCCATCTCTGCAATATGTACTCTTTATATGCCTTGAGAGAACCTATGATCATTTATTGAAAACTGAAAAAATCACTCACTACAAACCAAATGCTTGCATAACAAGATTATTTATATGCATTCCTACACTATTCTATCTAGCTAAGATTCTTTTCTTAATTGAATTCATATTTCCAATGCATCCAAGTGAGTATCGAACTAATGAAAATAACTCCTTCCATGCAATTGTTCGAAAGAATTTTCAAGTGATATGAAGCTTGCAGTAAGAGATTAGTAAGAAATGGATACTTATGCCTATGATCTGAAATCATACCAACAACTAGATCATTAGAAACCTTTGAAAAATATAGCTTTGTGTAAAAATCCACAGGATCAAGAAACTTATGAAAAGAAATTTCTAATCGGTTAAAAAACCAACTTGCTCATCTGTGAAGGCCGATTCATCAATAAAATGATGGTCCTCATATACTTCACAATTACTTATATGTTGTTTGATTTTTTTTGCAAGTTCAGGTACATAAATGATAGACATTTCCTTGCTGATCCTTGGAGTTTTCTACTCGTCAATAGGTGATAAACATAATTCCAAATGTTGGTACAATTATTCTTTATCTCTTTCATTCTATTCCCGTGTCTTAGATTCAAAACTGTCACATGCTGATATAACAATCTTCTCATTATCATTTGAATAATCAAGGAAACAATTAGATTTTCATGAAAACTTAAAACAATAGATACATTTGATACAATGTCAAAAGTATCTACATCCTGGCTATCACTTTGAAGATCATCATCCACTTGATCATTATGAAAAGTGTCTTCTATTGCATCATACTCTTTATGACTATTTGATCCTTTACTCAACAAATTGAATTCATAACAACATTCTTGATAAAGGAAATCAACTGCAAATTTCTATTTGCAAAAAAAACAAAATGCAACATGAAAATGTCTTAGTGAAGTAATACAAGCAACCGAGAGTGATATACACCAATCATGAGCTGATCCATAAAAACAGTATGTAAACAATTTTATGAGGACATATTCATGTATAAATTTCAGCTTAAGTATGCACTCGTGAAAATCTAGTAAAACCTCAACTTGCATTTCAAAATTTTCCCCTCTAAACCTAGGAAGGCAACCTTCCCATTCAATTCTATCAGGCACGGGGTTTGAAAAACTAGAGAGAGAGATGATACACTACATCCAGCTGGGGAAAGCAAGTGCTTAACGTCCAAGTCCTATGGGGCCAAAACACTACTAAGTTGTTTTTGATGTTCTAACCTTCCCAAACATCTTCAAAGCCTTAAAAGGCCATTAAGATACTCTTATATTTTACTCATATGCTACTTTTGAT
Organism: Picea engelmannii; assembly: GCA_009831015.1. Lineage (NCBI taxonomy): Eukaryota > Viridiplantae > Streptophyta > Pinopsida > Pinales > Pinaceae > Picea > Picea engelmannii. The sequence goes on from ML818782.1 coordinate 5,173, forward strand.
TTTCTAATCATCCCAATCATCTTCAAAGTCTTAAGAGGCCATAACACCACTAAGCTACTCTTATCTTTTACTCCTACGTTACTTTTTTATTTTCTAACCTTCCCGATCATCTTCAAAGTCTTGAGAAGTCATAACACCACTAGGCTACTTTTGATTTTTTATCCATAAAATTCAAGTCATCCAATATTAAAAAACCATTATCATTCTTCACTTTTATATTTTTTCAATTTGTCCTTCTCGAATTTAATTAAACTATACACAATTGAATATTTTAGCTTACATTATAGGGAAGACCACTAGTAATCAATGTGTGTTACATTTTTGTTTTCCATATCAATGAACGACCTAAAAAGCTATCAAAGAGAAAGCAAGCATAATTCAATGTGCTCAACAATTAGGAATACGAATATTCTAACAATTTTGATTATTGGGTAACATTTTGTCCTTTGAAATATATGGAAATATATTTGAGGGTAATGTAGAGGGAAAATAGTACATCCTACTATCATACTATTAAGTAATTTATGTAATTGAAAACAAAATATTGATATAAGTTGTAAATTATTGTTCTACATTTTGGAATAACATATTGGCATGAGTGCATGTAATGGGTTAAGCAATGATTTTTTGTCTTACATTTTGGCAAGTAAGGAAGATTGAAATGGTCTTTGCAAATATTTAATTGACATTTTAAACCCACTATCCAGGTTTGAAGATATTAATGAAGAGTTTAAATCAACATAGGGTTTCAAGGGTGAAATCCCTTCATCTCTTCTAGGGAATACAACAAAATTGATACAAACATGACAAAAAATATGTTGCTATCACAAAGGTGTACAAAAGGCAATTCAAATATTAATTAGTCAAGTTCTAAAAATAATAGAACATCAATTTTTTCAAAAAAAAATTCAAAATATATAAGATAAACTATATTGTATCTAGATCATGCTCAAGTGTAAAAGAAAATTTAAGATTATGGGTGAGTGCACGAAGTTGGTGGAAGAAAAAGTGGCAAGGGGGTGAGTAGGAATGCACACCCATAGGAACAAATGTGAGTTCTATTGACGGGTCCAAATGGCCTTTCAAGGAGGTAAGGGAGAATGCCTAATGACAAGTCTCAATTAGAATCACTCTTGTTTGGGATAACGTTTCTGACAATAAGATTGGCCTAGTTGCCACTATAATTTATTATCCAAATATGAATATGAGAACCAAAGGTTATCTGATGAATATGAATATGATATCTAACCCTAGATCAAGAGTTTAAAAGAGAACAAACCTTCTATTTTTTTGCAAGTTTTCATGGAGTTGCAACTTTCAAGAGTGAAATCCCTTCATCTCTTCCAGGGAAGACAAAAAACTTCATACAAACTTGATACAAACATGACAAAAAATATGTTGTTATCACAAAGGTGTACAAAAGGAAATTCAAATATTAATTAGACAAGTTCTAAAAATAATAGATCCAATTTTTCATTAAAAATATCAAAATATATAAGATAAACTACATTGTGTCTAGATCATTCTCAAGTGTAAAAGAAAATTTAAGATTATGGGTGAGTGCACGAAGTTAGTGGAAGAAAACGTGGCAAGGGGGTTAGTAGGAATGCACACACATAGGAACAAGTGTGTGTTCTGTTGACGGGTCCAAATGGCATGTCAAGAAGGTAAGGGAGAACACCCGATGGCAAGTCTCAATTAGAATCACTCTTGTTTGGGATAACGTTTCTCATGAGAATAATGGCCTAGTTGCCACTATAATTTATTATCTAAATATGAATCTAAGAACCAAAGGTTCTCATATGAATTAAAAACTAAAACTAAACTAATGAATGATATATAATGCATACTAAGATGCAATTCTAATCTAAACTAAACTATCTCGATCAGAAGTAGATTGTTGAAATGAGTAGAGTGAAAAATAATACTACTTGGATAAGAATTAATTCATTAATACAAGGTGTATTAAAGTGATAATATAACAAGTAGAAAATAATAAGTTATCTCACCTACTTATTATATCATTGGTGTATTCACAAAGAAAATTTGGTAATATGAACAAACACAACATGGAAAGGAAGAAATTCACAAAGCCATAATCCACAGGTTCATAAAGCCACACATACAATAAGAATGATCTCAATTGCACATATGTGTTACCAAAATTCCATAGATGTCACTTGTTTTATTCCTCATATAGTAAAATTGTTGTTCTTATTCATGCATCCAAAATCCCTTTCTTAATTGAAGTCTACTCTTTAATAAAATAAGAGTGATTGTTTACATTCTAAAACTATCATTTTATAGAGGATAGTTAAGGTACGCCTCTTCATATTCCTATTTGATTGGCCAACGAGACATTATAGAATACAAAATGTTCAGTAACAAAATTCCTATGATGATGAGAATCGTTGAGTTTCCATCTGATCCCAAAATTTTCTAAAGTGTCCCAAACTGTTGTAAACTTTATAATTTTAATAATCTTGATTAAAGGAATGCACCCAATCAGATAACCATGGTTTGCAAAAGATAACAATAACCAAAATGAGTAAAATGTATGAAACATGAATTTGACAAAAATGATGTTGATTATGGAGGTTTAAAATCTTCATTTTTTAATCTTGGAACTTTGCCTGGTTGGAAACCTTGTCCAGCATGTCCAGGTTTCTCTCGGCTAGGTCTGGACGTTCCCTCTACATCTTTTAAGTCAATTTTGCAAACTAGTAGCAAGGTAGTGACAGTTCACAGTGCCAACAAATATATCAGTAAAGGACCTCCTCTCAACCTTCAAATAGCTTGATAACCCTCATGAAGTACCCAGTACACCTGAGCTTGAAGTAGATAATTGGGGATTTGAAAACACATGTTTGAAAACTATTCAACCTCTAGCACTCTCCTTCAACCAGTTCCCAACACTAGTTCACAATGCCTAGATCAACCACAATTACATACTTCGAGGAGATTGTTAGGAGATCCAATGACATGATCCATGAAAATTGGTCAAGGATGGTGCTGAAAAAAATGAAATCTCCTCTATCATGGTTCTTTAATTTGCAATGATGACACACAAAAGCATGATGTACTTAGTGTATGATGCAAACTCTCCTAGTGAGTTGGGAGCGCATACACCCGACTTTGACTTGACACTTAAATGGATAAATTATGACAAAGGGAAGCTTGTGTACTACTTGGAGGTGTGACATGTGAAGATAATGATGTAAGGATTCAAAGGTGTGACTAAAAAACTAAACCAAAGTGATGATTTTTGAACCCTACAATTCTAGGAGCTAACATCTGGCTCCACAGGGGATGGCATGCTCCCTGTGAGCTGCCAAGAACATGCAATTTCAATGCCTTATTCATTCCATCTCTACAATATGTACTCTTTATATGCCTTGAGAGAACCTATGATCATTTATTGAAAACTGAAAAAATCACTCACTACAAACCAAATGCTTGCATAACAAGATTATTTATATGCATTCCTACACTATTCTATCTAGCTAAGTTTCTTTGCTTAATTGAAGTCATATTTCCAATGCATCCAAGTGAGTATCAAACTGATGAAAATAACTCCTTCCATGCAATTGTTCGAAAGATTTTTCAAGTGATAAGAAGCTTGCAGTAAGAGGTTAGTAAGCAATGGATACTTATGCCTATGATCTAAAATCATACCAAAAACTGGATCATTAGAAACCTTTTAAAAATATAGCTCTATGTAAAAATCCACAGGATCAAGAAACTTATGAAAATAAATTTCTAATTGGTTAAAAACCAACTTTCTCCTTTGTGAAGTTGGATTCATCAATAAAATGATGGTCCTCATATACTTCACAACTACTCATATGTTTGATTTTTTTTCCAGGTGCAGGTACATAAATGAGAGGCATTTCCTCATTGATCCTTGGAGTTTTCTGCTCGTCAATAGGTGATAAAGAGAATTCCAACTGTTGCTGCAATTATTCCTTATCTCCTTCATTCTATTCCTATGTCTCAGATTCAAAACTATCACATGCTGATATATCAATCTTCTCATTATCATTTGAATAATCAAAGGGAACAATTAGATTTTCATGACAACTTAAAACAATAGATACATTTGATACAATGTCAAAAGTATCTACATCCTGGCTATCACTTTGAATATCGTCATCCTCTTGATCATTATGAAAAGTGTCTTCTACTGCAGCATACTCTTTATGACTATTTGATCCTTTACTAAACAAATAGAATTCATAACAACATTCTTGATAAAGGAAATCAGCTGCAAATTTCTCTTTGCAAAAAAACAAAATGCAACATGAAAATGTCTTAATGAAGTAATACAAGCAACCGAGAGTGATATACACCAATCATGAGTTGCTCCATCTAAACAGCATGTAAACAATTTAATGAGGACATATTCATGTATAAATTTCAGCTTAAGTATGCACTCGTGAAAATCTAGTAAAAACTCAACTCGCATTTCAAAATTTTCCCCTCTAAACCTAGGAAGGCAGTGTTCCCGTTCAATTCTATCAAGCACGAGGTTTGAAAAACTAGAGAGAGAGATGATAGACTACGTGCAGTCAGGGAAAGCAAGTGCTTAAAATCCAAGTCCTATGGGGCCACAACACTACTAAGTTGTTTTTTATGTTCTAACTTTCCCAAACATCTTCAAAGTCTTAAAAGGCCATTATGCTACTCTTATCTTTTACCCCTACACTACTTTTGATTTTCTAATGATCCCAATCATCTTCAAAGTCTTAAGAGGCCATAAAACCACTAAGCTACTCTTATCTTTTACTCCTATGTTACTTTTTTATTTTCTAACCTTCCCAATCATCGTCAAATTCTTGAGAAGCCATAACACCACTAAGCTACTCTTGATTTTTTATTCATAAAATTCAAGTCATCCAATATTAGAAAACCATTATCATTCTTCACTTTTATATTTTTTCAATTTGTCCTTCTCGAATTTAGTTAAACTATACACAATTGAATATGTTAGCTTACATTATAGGGAAGACCACTAGTAATCAATGTGCGTTACATTTTTGTTTTCCATATGATCCGGATTTATGTAGGAACACAATGAAATACATAAATACACATAAACCCAGAGATGCAATGGAAATAAGACTTCATTTCATTAATAACAGATGACTGAAATATGCTTACAGACATAATGGAAATAAACTAGCTAGGGCGTTGGTAGCTTATCTCTGAGAAGAGATGTGGTTGTTACTCGCATCCGTGAGAAGATGATTACAATGAGGCTCTAGAGGCCTTTTTACAATAGACGAGAATGCCAAAAGTCATAGACATCCAAAAACCTAACCCTAGGAGATGAAGCGCCAAAAGTCATGTGGGCTTCGTTTGAGTAAGTTAGTACCTCAACTTCCTGGGGTCGTAACTTTTGCATACGATCTCTGTTTTAGGCGTGTGATAGCTCGTTGGAAAGGTATCATCGAGGAGATTCATTTTGGGGGATCAATAATGCCTTTGGCTATCACTAAGAACCTCGATCTCAAAAAACCTTCATTTAGGCCCTCAAAATGTCCCCGGAAGTTAAAACCTGCTAAAAATAGTAAATTGAAATTGCCAGAAAATTGTTTTGAGCCAGTCGGAAAAGGTGGGTGGACACTGATATCCACCTGGATCAATCCTCCCTCCTTAGGAAGCAATGGTCTCCATTGCGTTGAGTTCCTCCATGAGATGAGGAAACTTCTGCTGAACTTGGTCCCTGGTGAGCCATTTGCCTTGGTGAAGGAGTTGGCCTGCTTTGACAACTCGATATAGCGGT
>ML818782.1:19390-47334 GCA_009831015.1 Picea engelmannii
TTCTGGAACCTCCTCTTCTGTTGCCTCTAATGATTCAGCCTCAATGTTTTGTATCTGACCATACTCATCCTCTTCTTCGTCATCTGAAGTGACCTCAATGTAATGTACCTATCCTCATCCCATGCACTTGTGTGAGGGATTCCATGGCTCCTTGCATGTGAAGCATAGTTGCTTCCTTCTCAGTTCTCTCCTGGTGTTTTCATCTATTCTGCCATTGCCCTTGTCATAACCCTTAGGGTCACATCCTCCCTAGTTTATTGGAGGCCTTTGATCTCTTCCACCATTATTAAGAGGTGGTCTGCGTATGAATTTTGGTTTATAAGTTGGACCCAGATCCCTCGTCTTCCAAATGGCTTCTTGTAGGCTGGTAGGCTTGAAAGCCTTAACCCAACCCTTCAAGGGTTCCATCAATCCTTCTGTAAAGAGAATCATGAGCCTATTTGGGGACATATCTTGCACCATCACTGCCAACCTATGGAACTCATCAATGTATGCCTCAGTCGTACCTGTTTGCTTGAGTTAGGTGAGCTCCCGGAAATGTAACTTAGGATCTCCTAGATCAAATCTATCAATGAGCCTCTGAATGAATTCTGTATAGGATACAATCTGGTTGTGGCTGAGTGTGGTGAGCCCATGGTACCACCAGTCATGGGCCTTTCCATCCAAGTACATAGTGGCAAACTTGATGGCCTCCATCTCTCTCATGGGGTTAAGCTGCAGGTAAGTATCTAGCTTATGTACCCATGCTTGTGCTGTCATCTTAGTCGTACCATCAAAGTATGGAATCTCTATCTTCCTTTCCCTTCGCTCAAACTCAAAGATGCCCCTGTGGTTCGTCCTAGGCTGGTTTCTGAACCTGATTTGACAATACTGGTCTAGGGACATCTGTCTTTGAACTTTCATATCCAAGCTATAGTATTCCCTGGTACTCCTAGCTAATTGTTCCACAAAATCTTCAACATGTTCATGCTGCCCTTGCTCATTTGTGAATGTGGGCATGTATCGTCTGGGGTTAGCTCTGCTACCTGAGTGTTGGCCTAGAGGTTCATCCATGAACACTGGCACGTATGGCCTATGATTGGTCCTGCTACCCATCTTCCCATGGACCGTGCCACCTCCAAGACTTCCTTCAGATCTCGGTGCTTTCTCCGGGTTATATCTGACTTCCTCATGGGTTCCACCGGACCCTCCAACCTCCTTATTCCCATACATATCAGGATCTTTGTCTCGATGGGTTACTTGCATCAGAAGGTCAGTTATCCTAGTTTGGTTCTCGTTCATTTTCTGTAGATTCTCATCAACTTTCTTCAAGGTTTCAGGGATTTCGGCATGTCCCCTTCTGTTGGTTTCCTGATACTCATCCAACTGTCGGACCAATGTGCTTTCTGTGCGGTTCATGTTTTGCTGGAACTTACCAAATTTGGCTACTAAGAGAGCCAAGCTTTGAGGCTCATGGTCGTCTCCTAACCCTTTCATTTCTGCCTCTATTTCACTGTTGTTTTTCTTCCTCGGACCCATAACAATTCCCCTGTACTTCTGCATGCATCGATCTCTCCACAGGATTGGAGGATCGAGGCTCTGATACCACTGTAATGATCCCAAGCCAAATTCTTTCTTGGAATCACTAACTACTACTAATTTATTCATTTATTAAGTGCATACAAGATTCATCAACACATGGAGATCATAATATATTCAAGATGTAGAAACACAAGCAAAGATCTGACTTTTATTATGAGAAATGTAAGATCAATACAATAGATGGTCGATCTGGCATAAACCTCAGATGGATGTACAAGCAATAGATATGAGCTGCTACAAAATGCTCCCGACAATACAAAATAAGCCTCCAAAGGATGGATATACAATGAAGACTAAATCAAGCAGATCTGAGTTGTAATAATGCTCAACCTCCAAGATGGAAAGTGCCACGTCCTACTAGAATGTTGAAGCCCTGAATAATTCTGCCCTGATACCAAAAGTGTTCAATCATCCTGAGAAATATGCCAAATGATAGATCGTGAAACTGTAAGGAAAACCCAGATGTCCAAATTCCCAAATCCACTCTCAAACCCCATAGATTTGAATTCTCCCCTGAATGGTGTGCCCCACTGGATGACTGAAACCCTAGTTGGTTCGGCCCTGATGAAGGAGGCCTTCAAATGCTCTAAAACTCTCCAAGAATATATATCGGGATATGAGAATCCTGTGGGAGAAGTTTCGGGCTCAAATCTCAAGAAGATCTCCCTAGATCTAAGTTTTACTGAATCACAGGACATCCCCTATGGCTCCACGACATCCCAATCTTCAGACAAATGTAGAATGATGAGAACCCTCCAGAAAAGCCCTCAAACTGATGGTCCTGCCCCTGCAAACAAAACCCAACTGTCGGAATGGCCCCAGGCCCTCGGGATAATATGGATCGAACCTCCCTCGATAAGCTGGCCCTGAGACTAGAATGGTGTGAACGAGTCTTTCATCCCCGAGACCAAGCTGTGGAACAAGGTGAGTGGATATTTCACCACTGAGTTGCTCACAAGTGTTTGTATAGAAAAACCCCCAAACTAAATGCTCAAGAGCAATAGCAAATGCTAATCCAAAACCAGAATGAATAATAGGTGCACCCCAGCCTCTTACTTATACTTTTCCTTCTAATTCTTTGTTGAGTTAGGTTAACTCCCAGGGTTAATCTTCTATTCTTCTGTTGAGTTATCTTTTACTCCTTTATCCTTTTCCTTTCTTAAGTCAACTTAAAAATATAACTTTTAACTTCTTGACTTTTTCTCCCCTTAGTGTGAGACTATGACTTAGTGGGGGTGCCCAGGCCACTAAGTCTCCTCATCACCTCTCTAAGAGGTGGCGGACATTACAGTTGTAAATTATTGTTCTACATTTTGGAATAACATATTGGCACTAGTAGTGGATGTAGTGGGTTAAGCAATAATTTTTTTCTTACATTTGGGTAAGTAAGGAAGATCAAAATGGTCTTTGCAAATATTTAATTGACATTTTAAACCCACTATCCATGATTGAAGATATTAGTGAAGAGTTTAAATCAACATAGGGTTTCAAGGCTGAAATCCCTTCATCTCTTCTAGGGAAGACAAAAAACTTGATACAAACATGACAAAAAATATGTTGCTATCACAAAGGTGTACAAAAGGCAATTCAAATATTAATTAGTCAAGCTCTAAAAATAATAGAAAATCAAATTTTTCAAAAAAAAATTCAAAATATATATGATAAACTACATTGTCTCTAGATCATGCTCAAGTGGAAAAGAAAATTTAAGATTATGGGTGAGTGCACAAAGTTGGTGGAAGAAAAAGTGGAAAGGGGATGAGTAGGAACGCACACCCATAGGAACACATGTGAGTTCTATTGATGGATCCAAATGGCCTTTCAAGGAGGTAAGGGAGAACGCCTAATGAGAAGTCTCAATTAGAATCACTCTTGTTTGGGATAGCATTTCTGACAATAATATTGGCCTAGTTGCCACTATAATTTATTATCTAAATATGAATATGAGAACCAAAGGTTATCAGATGAATATGAAAATGAGATCTAACCCTAGATCAAGAGTTTAAAAGACAACAAACCCTCTATTGTTTTGCAAGTTTTCATGGAGTTGCAACTTTCAAGGGTGAAATCCCTTCATCTCTTCCAGGGAAGACAAAAAACTTGATGCAAACTTGATACAAACATGACAAAAAATATGTTTCTATCACAAAGGTGTACAAAAGGAAATTCAAATATTAATTAGTTGGGTTCTAAAAATAATAGATCCAATTTTTCAGAAAACAAATCAAAATATATAATATAAACTACATTGTGTCTAGATCATTCTCAAGTGTAAAAGAAAATTTAAGATTATGGGTGAGTGCATGAAGTTAGTGGAAGAAAAAGTGGCAAGGGGGTTAGTAGGAATTCACACACATAGGAACACGTGTGCGTTCTGTTGACGGGTCCAAATGGCATGTCAAGAAGGTAAGGGAGAACGCCCAATGGCAAGTCTCAATTAGAATCACTCTTGTTTGGGATAACGTTTCTTACGAGAATATTGGCCTGGTTGCCACTATAATTTATTATCTAAATATGAATCTAATAACCAAAGGTTCTCATATGAATTAAAAACTAAAACTAAACTAATGAATGATATCTAATGCATACTAAGATGCAATTCTAATCTAAACTAAACCATCCCTATCAGGAGTAGATTGTTGAAATGAGTAGAGTGAAAAATAATACTACTTGGATAAGAATTAATTCATTAATACAAGGTGTATAAAAGTGATAATATAAAAAGTAGAAAATAATAAGTTATTTCACCTACTTATTATATCATTGGTGTATTCACAAAGAAAATTTGGTAATATGAACATACACAACATGGAAAGGAAGAAATTCACAAAGCCATAATCCACAGGTTCATAAAACCACACATACAATAAGAATGATCTCAATTGCACGTATGTGTTACCAAAATTCCATAGATGTCACTTGTTCTATTCCTCATACAGTAAAATTGTTGTTGTTATTCATGCATCCAAAATCCCTTTCTTAATTGAAATCTACTCTTTAATAAAATAAGAGTGATTGTTTACATTCTAAAACTGTCGTTTTATAGAGGATAGTTAGGGTACACCTCTTTGTATTCTTGTTCGAATGGCCAACGAGACATTGTAGAACACAAAATGTTCAGTAACAAAATTCCTAAGATGATGAGAATCGTTGAGCATCCATTTGATCCCAAAATTGTCTACAGTGTCCCAAACTATTGTAAACTTTATAATCTTAATAATATTGATTAAAGGAATGCACCTAATCAGATAATCATAGTTTGCAAAAAATAGCAATAACCAAAATGCGTAAAATGTATGAAACATGAATTTGACAAAAATGATGTTTATTATGGAGGTTAAAAATCTTCATTTTTTAATCTTGGAACTTCTCCTAGTTGGAAACATTGGCCAGCATGTCCAGGTTTGTCTTGGCTAGGTTTGGATGCTCCATCTACATCTTTTAAGTCAATTTTGCAAACTGGTAGCAAGGTTGTGACAGTTCGCAGTGCCAACAAATATATCAGCAAAGGACCTCCTCTCAACCTTCAAATAGCTTGATAACTCTCATGAAGTACCTGGTACACCTGAGCTTGATGCAAATTATTAGGGACTTGAACACACGTCTCAAAACTATTTGACCTCTAACACTCTCCTTCAACCAGTTCGCAGCTCCAGTTCTCAATGCCTAGCTCAACCACAATTACATACTTCGAGGAGACTGTTAGGAGATCTAATGACATGATCCATGAAAATTGGTCAATGATGGTGCTGAAAGAAATGAAATCTCCTTTGTCATGGTTCTTTAATTTTCAATGATGACACACAAAAGCATGATGTACTTAGAGTATAATGCTGACTCTCCTAGTGAGTTGGGAGCACATACACCCGACTCCGACTTGACACTTAAACAGATAAATTATGACAAAGGGAATCTTGTGTACAAATTAGACGTGTGACATGTGAAGATAATGATGTAAGGATTCAAAGGTGTGACTAAAAAACAAAACCAAAGTGATGCTTTTTTACCCCTAGAATTCTATGAGCTAACATTTGGCTCGACAACGGATGGCATGCTCCTTGTGAGCTACCAAGAACATGCAGTTTCAATGGCTTATTCATTCCATCTCTGCAATACCTACTCTTTATATGCCTTGAGAGAACCTATGAATATTTATTGAAAACTAAAAAAATCACTCACTACAAACCAAATGCTTGCATAACAAGATTATTTATATGCATTCCTACACTATTCTATCTAGCTAAGCTTATTTGCTTAATTGAAGTCATATTTCCAATGCATCCAAGTGAGTATCGAACTGATGAAAATAAATCCTTCCATGCAATTGTTCGAAAGAATTTTCAAGTGATATGAAGCTTGCAGTAAGAGGTTAGTAAGCAATGGATACTTATGCCTATGATCTGAAATCATACCAACAACTGGATCATTAGAAACCTTTGAAAACTATAGCTCTGTGTAAAAATCCACAGGATAAAGAAACTTATGAAAAGAAATTTCTAATTGGTTAAAAAACCAACTTTCTCCTCTGTGAAGGTTGATTCATCAATAAAATGATGGTCCTCATATACTTCACAACTACTCATATGTTGTTTGATTTTTTTTGCAAGTTCAGGTACAGAAATGATAAACATTTCCTCGCTTAGCCTTGGATTTTTCTGCTCGTCAATAGGTGATAAAGAGAATTCCAACTGCTTCTGCAATTCTTCCTGATCTCCTTCATTCTATTCTCGTTTCTCGGATTCAAAACTGACACATGTTGATATATCAATCTGCTCATTATCATTTGAATAATCAAAGGAAACAATTAGATTTTCATGACAACTTAAAACAATAGATACATTTGATACAATGTCAAAAGTATCTACATCCTGGATATCACTTTGAATATCGTCATCCTATTGATCATTATGAAAAGTATCTTCTACTACAGCATGCTCTTTATGACTATTTGATCCTTTACTCAATAAATCAAATTCATCACAACATTCTTGATAAAGGAAATCAGCTGCAAATTTCTCTTTGCAAAAAAAACGAAATGCAGCATGAAAATGTCTTAGTGAAGTAATACAAGCAACTGAGCATGATATACACCAATCATGATCTTCTCCATCTAAAAATCATGTAAACAATTTGATGAGGACATATTCAGGTATAAATTTCAGCTTAAGTATGCACTTGTGAAAATCTAGTAAAACCTCAACTCACATTTCACAATTTTCCCCTCTAAACCTAGGAAGGGAGCCTTCCCATTCAATTCTATCAAGCACGGGGCTTGAAAAACTAGAGAGAGAGATGATAGACTATGTGTAGCCGGGGAAAGCAAGTGCTTAGCGTCCAAGTCCTTTGGGGCCACAGCACTACTAAGTTGTTTTTTATGTTCTAACCTTCCCAAACATCTTCAAAGTCTTAAAAGGCCATTAAGCTATGATTATATTTTACTCCCACGCTACTTTTTATTTTCTAACCATCCCAATCATCTTCAAAGTATTAAGAGGCCATAACACCAATAAGCTACTCTTATCTTTTACTCCTACGTTACTTTTTTATTTTCTAACCTTCCCAATGATCTTCAAAGTCTTGAGAAGCCATAACACCACTAAGCTACTCTTGATTTTTTATCCATAAAATTCAAGTCATCCAATATTAAAAAACCATTATCATTCTTCACTTTTATATTTTTTCAATTTGTCCATCTCGAATTTAATTAAACTATACACAATTGAATATGTTAGCTTGCATTATAGGGAAGACCGCTAGTAATCAATGTGCATTACATTTTTGTTTTCCATCTCAACGAACGACATAAAAAGGTATCAAAGAGAAAGCAAGCATAATTCAATGTGCTCAACAATTAGGAATACGAATATTCTAACAATTCTGATTATTGGGTAAAATTTTGTCCTTTGAAATATATGGAAATATATTTGAGGGTAATGTAGAGGGAAAATAGTACAAGATACTATTAAGTAATTTATGTAATTGAAAACAAAATATTGATATAAGTTGTAAATTATTGTTCTAAATTTTGGAATAACATATTGGCATGAGGAGTGCATGTAATGGGTTAAGAAATAATTTTTTGTCTTACATTCTCGTAAGTAAGGAAGATCGAAATGGTCTTTGCAAATATTTAATTGACATTTTAAACCCACTATCCAGGATTGAAGATATTAATGAAGAGTTTAAATCAACATAGGGTTTCAAGGGTAAAATCCCTTCACCTCTTCTAGGGAAGACAACAAAATTGATACAAACTTGACAAAAAATATGTTTCTATCACAAAGGTGTACAAAAGGCAATTCAAATATTAATTAGTCCAGTTCTAAAAATAATAGATCATCAGTTTTTTTTTTTTAAATTCAAAATGTATAAGATAAACTACATTGTGTCTAGATCATGCTCAAGTGGAAAAGAAAATTTAAGATTATGGGTGAGTGCACTAAGTTGGTTGAAGAAAAAGTGGCAAGGGGGTGAGTAGGAACTCACACCCATAGGAACACATGTGAGTTCTATTGACGGGTCCAAATGGCCTTTCAAGGAGGTAAGGGAGAACCCCTAATGACAAGTCTCAATTAGAATCACTCTTGTTTGGGATAACATTTCTGACAATAATATTGGCCTAGTTGCCACTATAATTTATTATCTAAATTTGAATATGAGAACCAAAGGTTATCATATGAATATGAATATGAGATCTAACCCTACATTAAGAGTTTAAAAGACAACAAACCTTCTATTTTTTTGCAAGTTTTCATGGAGTTGCAACTTTATAGGGTGAAATCCCTTCATCTCTTCCAGGGAAGACAAAAAACTTGATACAAACTCTATACAAACATGACAAAAAATATGTTGCTATCACAAAGGTGTACAAAAGGAAATTCAAATATTAATTAATCAAGTTCTAAAAATAATAGATCCAGTTTTTCAAAAAAAAAAATCAAAATATATAAGATAAACTACATTGTGTCTAGATCATTCTCAAGTGTAAAAGAAAATTTAAGATTATCGGTGAGTGCACGAAGTTAGTGGAAGGAAACGTGGCAAGGAGGTTAGTAGGAATGGACACACATAGGAACACGTGTGTGTTCTGTTGACGGGTCCAAATGGCATGTCAAGAAGGTAAGGGAGAATGCTCGATGGCAAGTCTCAATTAGAATCACTCTTGTTTGGGATAACGTTTCTCACCAGACTATTGGCCTGGTTGCCACTATAATTTATTATCTAAATATGAATCTAAGAACCAAAGGTTCTCATATGAATTAAAAACTAAAACTAAACTAATGAATGATATCTAATTCATACTAAGATGCAATTCTAATCTAAACTAAACTATCTCGATCAGGAGTAGATTGCTGAAATGAGTAGAGTGAAAAATAATACTACTTGGATAAGAATTAATTCATTAATACAAGGTGTATAAAAGTGATAATATAACAAGTAGAAAATAATAAGTTATTTCACCTACTTAGTATATCATTGTTGTATTCACAAAGAAAATTCTGTAATATGAACATACACAAGATGGAAAGGATGAAATTCACAAAGCCATAATCCATAGGATCATAAAGCCACACATATAATAAGAATGATCTCAATTGCACGTATGAGTTACCAAAATTCCATAGATGTCACTTGTTCTATTCCTCATACAGTAAAATTGTTGTTCATATTCACGCATCCAAAATCCCTTTCTTAATTGAAGTCTACTCTTTAATAAAATAAGAGTGATTGTTTACATTATGAAACTGTCATTTTTTAGAGGATAGTTAGGTACACCTCTTCGTATTCTTGTTCGAATGGCCAATGAGACATTGTAGAACACAAAATGTTTAGTAACAAAATTCCTATGATGATGAGAATCGTTGAGCTTCCATCTAATCCCAAAATTGTCTAAAGTGTCCCAAACTATTGTAAACTTCATAATCTTAATAATCTTGATTAAAGGAATGCACCCAATTATATAATCATGGTTTGCAAAAAATAGCAATAACCAAAATGTGTAAAATGTATGAAACATGAATTTCAAAAAAATGATGTTGATTATGGAGGTTAAAAATCTTCATTTTTTAATATTGGAGCTTCTCCTGGTTAGAAACCTTGGCCAGTATGTCCAGGTTTCTATCTTCTAGGTTTGGACGCCCCCTCTACATCTTTTAAGTGAATTTTGCAAACTGGTAGCAAGGGAGTGACAGTTCGCAGTCCCAACAAATATATCAGTAAAGGACCTCCTCTCAACCTTCAAATAGCTTGGTAACCCTCATGAAGTACCTGGTACACCTGAGCTTGATGCAGATAATTGGGGATTTGAACACACATGTCTGAAAACTATTCGACCTCTAACACTCTCCTTCAACTAGTTCGCAACGCCTAGCTCAACCACAACTACATACTTCGAGGAGACTATTAGGAGATCCAATGACATTATCCATGAAAATTGGTCAAGGATGGTGCTGAAAAAAATGAAATCTCCTATGTCATGGTTCTTTAATTTGCAATGATGACACACAAAAGCATGATGTACTTAGAGTATGATGCAAACTCTCCTAGTTAGTTGGGAGCACATACACCCGACTATGACTTGACACTTAAATAGATAAATTATGACAAAGGGAATCTTTTGTACAACTTGGAGGTGTGACATGTGAAGATAAGGATGTAAGGATTCAAAGGTGTGACTAAAAAACAAATCTAAAGTGTTGCTTTTTGACCCCTACAATTCTATGAGCTAACATCTGGCTCCACAGGGGTTGGCATGCTCCCTGTGAGCTGCCAAGAACATGTAGTTTCAATGCCTTATTCATTCCATGTCTGCAATATGTACTCTTTATATGCCTTGAGAGAACTTATGATCATTTATTGAAAACTAAAAAAATCACTCACTACAAACCAAATGCTTGCATAACAAGATTATTTATATGCATTCCTACACTATTCTATCTAGCTAAGCTTCTTTACTTAATTGAATTCATATTTCCAATGCATCCAAGTGAGTATCGAACTAATGAAAATAACTCCTTCCATGCAATTGTTCGAAAGAAGTTTCCAGTGATATGAAGCTTGCTGTAAGAGGTTAGTAAGCAATGGATACTTATGCCTATGATCTGAAATCATACCAACAAGTGGATCATTAGAAACCTTTGAAAACTATAGCACTGTGTAAAAATCCACAGGATCGAGAAATTTATGAAAAGAAATTTCTAATTGGTTAAAAAACCAACTTGCTTCTCTGTGAAGGCCGATTCATCAATAAAATGATGTTCCTCATATACTTCACAACTACTCATATGTTGTTTGATTTGTTTTGCAAGTGCGGGTACATAAATGATATTCATTTCCTCCCTGATCCTTGGAGTTTTCTGCTCATCAATAGGTGATAGAGAGAATTCCAATTGTTGTTGTAATTCTTCCTTATCTCCTTCATTCTATTCCCGTGTCTCAGATTCAAAACTGTCACATGTTGATATATCAATCTGCTAATTATCATTTGAATAATCAAAGGAAACAATTAGATTTTCATGACAACTTAAAACAATAGATACATTTGATACAATGTCAAAAGTATCTACATCCTAGCTATCACTTTGAATATCGTCATCCTTTTGATCATTATGAAAAGTGTCTTCTACTGCAACATACTCTTGATGCTTATTTGATCCTTTGCTCAACAAATCGAATTCATAACAACATTCTTGATAAAGGAAATCAACTGCAAATTTCTCTTTGCAAAAAAAACAAAATGCAACATGAAAATATCTTAGTGAAGTAATACAAGCAACCCAGAGTGATATACACCAATCATGAGCTGCTCCATCTAAACAATATGTAAACAATTTGATGAGGACATATTCATGTATAAATTTCATCTTAAGTATGCACTTGTGAAAATCTAGTAAAAACTCAACTCGCATTTCAAAATTTTCCCCTCTAAACCTAGGAAGGAAGCCTTCCCATTCAATTCTATCAGGCACGGGGTTTGAAAAACTAGAGAGAGAGATGATAGACTACGTGCAGCCAGGGAAAGCAAGTGCTTAACATCCAAGTCCTATGGGGCCACAACACTACTAAGTTTTTTTTGATGTTCTAACCTTCACAAACATCTTCAAAGCCTTAAAAGGCCATTAAGCTACCCTTATCTTTTACTCCTATGCTACTTTTGGTTTTCTAACCATCCCAATCATCTTCAAAGTCTTAAGAGGCCATAACACCACTAAGTTACTCTTATCTTTTACTCCTACGTTACTTTTTGATTTTCTAACCTTCCTAATCATATTCAAAGTCTTGAGAAGCCATAACACCACTAAGCTACTCTTGATTTTTTATCCATAAAATTCAAGTCATCCGATATTAAAAAACCATTATCATTCTTCACTTTTATATTTTTTCAATTTGTCCTTCTCGGATTTAATTAAACTATACACAATTGAATATGTTAGCTTACATTATAGGGAAGACCACTAGTAATCAATGTGCGTTACATTTTTGTTTTCCATATCAATGAATGACCTAAAAAGGTATCAAAGAGAAAGCAAGCATAATTCAATGTGCTCAACAACTAGGAATATGAATATTCTAACAATTATGATTATTGGGTAACATTTTGTCCTTTGAAATATATGGAAATATATTTGAGGGTAATGTAGAGGGAAAATAGTACATGATACTATTAAGTAATTTATGTAATTGAAAACAAAATATTGATATAAGTTGTAAATTATTGTTCTACATTTTGGAATAACATATTGGCATGAGAAGTGCATGTAATGGGTTAAGCAGTAATTTTTTGTCTTACATTTTGGTAAGTAAGTAAGATCGAAATGGTCTTTGCAAATATTTAATTGACACTTTAAACCCGCTATCCAGGTTTGAAGATATTAATGAAGAGTTTAAATCAACATAGGGTTTCAAGGGTGAAATCCCTTCATCTCTTCTAGGGAAGACAACAAACTTGATACAAACATGACAAAAAATATGTTGCTATCACAAAGGTGTACAAAAGGAAATTCAAATATTAATTAGTCAAGTTCTAAAAATAATAGAACATCAATTTTTTCAAAAACAAATTCAAAATATATAAGATAAACTACATTGTGACTAGATCATGCTCAAGTGTAAAAGAAAATTTAAGATTATGGGTGAGTGCACGAAGTTGGTGGAAGAAAAAGTGGCAAGGAGGTGAGTAGGAATGCACACCCATATGAACACATGTGAGTTCTATTGGCGGGTCCAAATGGCCTTTCAAGGAGGTAAGGGAGAACGCCTAATGACAAGTCTCAATTAGAATCACTCTTGTTTGGGATAACGTTTTTGACAATAATATTGCCCTAGTTGCCACTATAATTTATTATCTAAATATGAATATGAGAACCAAAGGTTATCATATGAATATGCATGTGAGATCTAACCCTAGATCAAGAGTTTGAAAGACAACAAACATTCTATTTTTTTGCAAGTTTTCATTGAGTTGCAACTTTCAAGGGTGAAATCCCTTCATCTCTTCGAGAGAAGACAAAAAACTTGATACAAACTTGATACAAACATGAAAAAAAATATGTTTCTATCACAAAGGTGTATAAAAAGAAATTCAAATATTAATTAGTCAAGTTCCAAAAATAATAGATCCAATTTTTCAAAAAAAAAATCAAAATATATAAGATAAACTACATTGTGTCTAGATCATTCTCAAGTGTAAAAGAAAATTTAAGATTATGGGTGAGTGCACGAAGTTAGTGCAAGAAAAAGTGGCAAGGGGGTTAGTAGGAATGCACACACATAGGAACACGTGTGCGTTGTGTTGACGGGTCCAAATGGCATGTCAAGAAGGTAAGGGAGAACGCCCGATGGCAAGTCTCAATTAGAATAACTCTTGTTTGGGATAACTTTTTTCATGAGAATATTGGCCTGGTTGCCACTATAATTTATTATCTAAATATGAATCTAAGAACCAAAGGTTCTCGGATGAATTAAAAACTAAAAATAAACTAATGAATGATATCTGATGCATACTAAGATGCAATACTAATCTAAACTAAACTATCCCGATCAAGAGTAGATTGTTGAAATGAGTAGAGTGAAAAATAATACCACTTGGATAAGAATTCAATCATTAATACAAGGTGTATAAAAGTGATAATATAACAAGTAGAAAATAATAAGTTATTTCACCTACTTATTATATCATTGGTGTATTCACAAAGAAAATTTGGTAATATGAACATACACAACATGGAAAGGAAGAAATTCACAAAACCATAATCCCCAGGTTCATAAAGCCACACATACAATAAGAATGATCCCAATTGCACATATGTGTTACCAAAATTCCATAGATGTCACTTGTTCTATTCCTCATACAGTAAAATTGTTGTTCTTATTCATGCATCCAAAATCCCTTTCTTAATTGAAGTCTACTCTTTAATAAAATAAGAGTGATTGTTTACATTCTAAAACTGTCATTTTATAGAGGATAGTTAGGGTATGCCTCTTCGTATTCCTATTTGAATGGCCAACAAGACATTGTAGAATACAAAATGTTCAGTAACAAAATTCCTATGATGATGAGAATCGTTGAGCTTCCATCTGATCCCAAAATTTTCTAAAGTGTCCCAAACTGTTGTAAACTTTATAATCTTAATTGATTAAAGGAATGCACCCAATCAGATAATCATGGTTTGCGAAAAATAGTAATAACCAAAATGCATAAAATGTATGAAACATGAATTTGACAAAAATGATGTTGATTATGGAGGTTAAAAATCTTCATTTTTTAATCTTGGAAATTCTCCTGGTTGGAAACCTTGGCCAGCATATCCAAGTTTCTCTCGGCTAGGTCTGGACGCTCCATCTACATATTTTAAGTGAATTTTGCAAACTGGTAGCAAGGAAGTGATCAATACACTATACACAATTGAATATGTTATCTTACATTATAGGGAAGACCACTAGTAATCAATGTGCGTTACATTTTTGTTTTCCATATCAACGATCGACCTAAAATGATATCGAAGAGAAAGCAATCATAATTCAATGTGCTCAACAATTAGGAATACGAATATTCTAACAATTTTGATTATTGGGTTAAAAAACTTCCTTTGAAATATATGGAAATATATTTGAGGGTAATGTAAAGGGAAAATAGTACATCATACTATTAAGTAATTTATGTAATTGAAAACAAAATAATGATATAAGTTGTAAATTATTGTTCTACATTTTGGAATAACATATTGGCATCAGGAGTGCATGTAATGGGTTAAGCAATAATTTTTTGTCTTACATTTTGGTAAGTAAGGAAGATCGAAATGGTCTTTGCAAATATTTAATTGACATTTTAAACCCACTATCTAGGTTTGAAGATATTAATGAAGAGTTTAAATCAACATAGGGTTTCAAGGGTGAAATCCCTTCATCTCTTCTAGGGAAGACAACAAACTTGATAGAAACATCACAAAAAATATGTTGCTATCACAAAGGTGTACAAAAGGCAATTCTAATATTAATTAGTCAAATTCTAAAAATAATAGAACATCAATTTTTTCAAAAAAAAATTCAAAATATATAAGATAAACTACATTGAGTCTAGAGCATGCTCAAGTGTAAAAGAAAATTTAAGATTAAGGGTGAATGCACGAAGTTGGTGGAAGAAAAAGTGGCAAGGAGGTGAGTAGGAACTCACACCCATAAAAACACATGTGAGTTCTATTGACAGGTCCAAATGGCCTTTCAAGGAGGTAAGGCAAAACGCCTAATGACAAGTCTCAATTAGAATCACTCTTGTTTGGGATAACGTTTCTGACAATAATATTGACCTAGTTGCCACTATAATTTACTATCTAAGTATGAATATGAGAACCAAAGGTTATCAGATGAATATGAATATGAGATCTAACCCTAGATCAAGAGTTTAAAAGACAACAAACCTTCTATTTTTTTGCAAGTTTTCATGGAGTTGCAACTTTCAACGGTGAAATCCCTTCATCTCTTCTAGGGAAGACAAAAAACTTGATACAAACTTGATACAAACATGACAAAAAATATGTTGCTATCACAAAGGTGTACAAAAGGAAATTCAAATATTAATTAGTCAAGTTCTAAAAATAATAGATCCAATTTTTCAAAAAAAAAATCAAAATATATAAGATAAACTACATTGTGTCTAGATTATTCTCAAGTGTAAAAGAAAATTTAAGATTATGGGTGAGTGCACGAAGTTAGTGGAAGAAAAAGTGGCAAGGGGGTTATTAGGAATGCACACACATAGGAACACATGTGCATTGTGTTGACGGGTCCAAATGGCATGTCAAGAAGGTAAGGGAGAACGCGTGATGGCAAGTCTCAATTAGAATCACTCTTGTTTGGGATAACGTTGCGCACGATAATATTGGTCTGGTTGCCACTATAATTTATTATCTAAATATGAATCTAAGAAGAAAAGGTTCTTAGATGAATTAAAAACTAAAACTAAACTAATGAATAATATCTAATGCATACTAAGATGCAATTCTAATCTAAACTAGACTATCTCGATCAGGAGTAGATTGTTGAAATGAGTAGAGTGAAAAATAATTCTAGTTGGATAAGAATTGATTCATTAATACAAGGTGTATTAAAGTGATAATATAACAAGTATAAAATAATAAGTTATTTCACCTACTTATTATATCATTGGTGTATTCACAAAGAAAATTTGGTAATATGAACATACAAAACATGGAAAGGAAGAACTTCACAAAGCCATAATACATAGGTTCATAAAGCCACGCATACAATAAGAATGATCTCAATTGCACATATGTGTTACCAAAATTCCATAGATGTCACTTGTTCTATTCCTCATATAGTAAAATTGTTGTTCTTATTCATGCATCCAAAATCCCTTTCTTAATTGAAGTCTACTCTTTAATAAAATAAGAGTGATTGTTTACATTCTGAAACTGTCATTTTATAGAAGATAGTTAGGGTATGCCTCTTCGTATTCCTGTTCGAATGGCCAATGAGACATTGTAGAATACAAAATGTTCAGTAACAAAATTCCTATGATGATGAGAATCATTGAGCTTCCATCTGATCCCAAAATTGTCTAAAGTGTCCCAAACTATTGTAAACTTTATAATCTTAATAATATTGATTAAAGGAATGCACCCAATCAGATAATCATCATTTGCAAAAAATATCAATAACCAAAATGCGTAAAATGTATGAAACATGAATTTGACAAAAATGATGTTGATTATGGAGGTTAAAAATCTTCATTTTTTAATCTTGGAACTTCTCCTGGTTGGAAACCTTGGCCAGCATGTCCAAGTTTCTCTCGGCTAGGTCTGGACGCCCTCTCTATATCTTTTAAGTCAATTTTGCAAACTGGTAGCAAGGCAGTGACAGTTCACAGTGCCAACAAATATAATAGTAAAGGACCTCTTCTCAACCTTCAAATAGCTTGATAACCCTCATGAAGTACCTGGTAGACCTGAGCTTGATGTAGATAATTGGGGATTTCAACACACATGTCTGAAAACTATTCAACCTCTAACACTCTCCTTCAACCAGTTCGCAGCGCAAGTTTGCAACGTATAGCTCAAACACAATTACATACTTCGAGGAGATTGTTAGGAGATCCAATGACATGATCCATGAAAATTGGTCAAGGATGGTGTTGAAAAAAATGAAATCTCCTCTGTCATGGTTCTTTAATTTGCAATGATGACACACAAAAGCCTGATGTACTTAAAGTATGATGCAAACTCTCCTAGTGAGTTGGGAGTGCATACACCCGACTCTAAATTGACAGTTAAACAGATAAATTATGACAAAGGGAAGCTTGTGTACAACTTGGAGGTGTGACATGTGAAGATAATGATGTAAGGATTCAAAGGTGTGACTAAAAAACAAAACCAAAGTGATTCTTTTTTACCCATACAATTCTATGATCTAACATCTGGCTCCACAGGGGATGGCATGATCCCTGTGAGATGTCAAGAACATACAGCTTCAATGCCTTATTCATTCCATCTCTGCAATATGTACTCTTTATATGCCTTGAGAGAACATATGATCATTTATTGAAAACTGAAAAAATCACTCACTACAAACCAAATGCTTGCATAACAAGATTATTTATATGCATTCCTACACTATTCTATCTAGCTAAGCTTCTTTGCTTAATTGAAGTCATATTTCCAATGCATCCAAGTGAGTATCGAACTGATGAAAATAACTCCTTCCATGCAATTGTTCGAAAGAATTTTCAAGTGATATGAAGCTTGCAGTAAGAGGTTAGTAAGCAATGGATACTTATGCCTATGATCTAAAATCATACCAACAACTAGATCATTAGAAACCTTTGAAAAATATAGCTTTGTGTAAAAATCCATAGGATTAAGAAACTTATTACAAGAAATTTCTAATTGGTTAAAAAACCAACTTGCTCCTCTGTGAAGGCCGATTCATCAATAAAATGATGGTCCTCATATACTTCTCAACTACTCATATGTTGTTTGATTTTTTTTGCAAGTGCAGGTACATAAATGATAGACATTTCCTTGCTGATCCTTGGAGTTTTCTTCTCACCAATAGGTGATAAAGAGAATTCCAACTGCGGCTGCAATTCTTCCTTATCTCCTTCATTCTATTCCCATGTCTCAGATTCAAAACTGTCACATGCTAATATATCAATCTTCTCATTATCGTTTGAATAATCAAAGGAAACAATTAGATTTTCATGACAACTTAAAACAATAGATACATTTGATACAATGTCAAAAGTATCTACATCATGGCTATCACTTTGAATATCTCCATCCTCCTTATCATTATGAAAAGTGTCTTCTATTGCAGCATACTCTTTATGACTATTTGATCCTTTACTCAACAAATCAAATTCATAACAACATTCTTGATAAAGGAAATCAACTGCAAATTTCTCTTTGCAAAAAAAACAAAATGCAACATGAAAATGTCTTAGTGAAGTAATACAAGAAACTGAGAGTGATATACACCAATCATGAGCTGCTCCATCTAAACAGTATGTAAACAATTTGATGAGCACATATTCATGTATAAATTTCAGCTTAAGTATGCACTCGTGAAAATCTAGTAAAAGCGCAACTGGCATTTCACAATTTTCCCCTCTAAACCTAGGAAGGTAGCCTTCCCATTCAATTCTATCAGGCACGGCGTTTGAAAAACTAGATATATTTGAAAAATCACAAAATGCATACATCTAAGCAAGAATCTTGTCCATTTCAAACCAGTGGAGTCACCCATAGATTCATCTATGATGAATTTGGAGTCTCCAGGTAGATGATTGCAATCAATCTTGTGTCCTACTCCTGTCTACCAGCAAGAGTTGGATATGACTTTTGTCGTTCTCCCATGGAAAATTTCTTCACTTCTGTCCCCGGTAATGGTGCAAAAAATGTTAGCACTGGGAGTCAACCTTAGACTAGTAGAGGATAATCCCATTACCCATTTTATTTAAATGATTAAAACAAGTTATACTTGGTGGATCAGGAAGAGAAGAGAAAAAGGGAGGCAATTTGACTGCTTGGAAATACATTATATTGGGCATGGAGTCATAAAATTCTGCAGATCACATGAAATCAGGTTGCCTACCAGAAAAAAGGCTTATGCAAAGATGGGTAGAAGAATAGAAGGTAAAAAATAAGAAGAATATCCATATAACATATATCCTTTCTGTAATATATATTAAAGAGTGCTTAAACAATAATCAATGATTAACAGTAAATTTACCACAAATCCTTTGCAGCTCATGAATCCATTAACTACAGGAAGCTTTTGATTTTCAAAATATGTAATTATCTGTAAGTATTACTCAAGAAATATGATAACAAATAATGGAAACAAGAGAATAAAATCATGGTATCACAACTTTCATGAATCTCTAATGGTATAAATTTCTACAACACATGCCTGAAAGCTTACAAATGAGCAACTCAATTGCTCCTCTAGCTCTTTCCTCTCTTGTATCATGAATCCAACCCTTTCCTTCTCAAAATCGATTTCATATATAGTGAATGGTATCTATATACACTCAGGAGGTCAAAACCAAGGACATACATAGGATCCTCCTCCATTTAGGAGTCTTGTTACAAAAGATTCCAAAAAAAACCTAACAAATCTATATTTTTGGGGATCTTGCCTATTGTGATAAATGCCTTTTGAAACAAGTCATTCTACTTGATCTGGAGATGGAACACATGTCCTTCATGTCCAAATAACTCTTAGGATACCATTTGAACCTTCCATTACAACTGGCATCCCCCCCATAGCTCGAATTTATCAGACCGTTAGAGTTTGCAGTGTCTGTGACAACATGCACTGCGAACTTTCCTGTAGGTGATGTTTTTATCTTGTCTCCAAAAATACGAAGTGGGTTACGATAAATTTTTGTCATCAAGTCAAAAAAACTATGTTTTTCCTCCACACCAAATTTCAAAAGCACCCATATGGGAATTCAAAAGTGACAAGAAAAATAATCCTCTCTTGTGTGCTAATTGCTTACACACTGTCATAAATTACCAGTTCGTAGGGTCGACGCTGCGAACTTTCTTGTAGCAGCCCGTTTCACTTTTCCAATGTTTTAACACCTCCCAAAACTATATAAAGTGTCCCAAACTATTGTAAACTTTATAATCTTACTAATCTTTATTAAAGGAATGCACCCAATCAGATAATCATGGTTTGCAAAACATAGCAATCAGCAAAATGTGTAAAATGTATGAAACATGAATTTGACCAAAATGATGTTGATTATGGAGGTTCAACATAATCATTTTTAAATCTTGTAACTTCTCCTGGTTGGAAACCTTGGCTAGCATGTCCAGGTTTCTCTTGGCTAGCTCTGGATTCCCCCTTTGCATATTTTAAGTGAATTTTTCAAATTGATGGCAAGGGAGTGACAGTTCGTAGCGCCAACAAATATATCAGTAAAGGACCTCCTCTCAACTTTCAAATAACATTATAAACCTCATGCAGTACCTGGTAGACCTGAGATTGATGCAGATAATTGGGCATTTGAACACACATGTATGCAAACTATTCAACCTCTAGCACTATCCTTTAGCCAGTTCACAGCGTCTAGCTCAAACACAATTGCATACTTCAAGGAGACTGCTAGGAGATCCAATGACATGATCCCTGAAAATTATTTAAAGATGGTGCTAAAAACAATGAAATCTACTATTTGATGTTTCTTTAATTTGCAATGATGACACACGAAATCATGATGTACTTAGATTATGCTACAAACTCTCCTAGTGAGTTGGAAGTGCATACACCCGACTCTGAATTGACACTTAAATAGATAAATGATGACAAATGGAATCTTGTGTAGAACTTGGATATGTGACATGTCAAGGTAATGATGTAAGAATTTAAAGGTGTGACTAAAAAACAAAACCAAATTCATTATTTTTTACCCCTATAATTCTATGATCTAACAATTGGTATTCACGGGTTGTTGTTCCCTCTCCCATTACTGAAGAACACTATTCAACAATGTATTTTTCATCTTGAGTGATGGAAGTAGTTGTGAACTTCATTTTTTCCCTACATAACACTCTTTTTATGCATGATTGTGTTCGATCGTGCTCCCATTTCCCATGCTCATACTCGAAATAAATTTTTGGGTTCATCGTAGCAAATAAGGCAACTAAATGGACCAAAGGAAGTAGTGTGTGCCAGAGAAAGAGGAGAAATAAGAATGAATAAGGAAAAAGGA
Source organism: Picea engelmannii (assembly GCA_009831015.1). Taxonomy (NCBI): domain Eukaryota; kingdom Viridiplantae; phylum Streptophyta; class Pinopsida; order Pinales; family Pinaceae; genus Picea; species Picea engelmannii. The sequence goes on from ML818782.1 coordinate 40,707, forward strand.
AGCAACCTTCCAGGAATTAAGGAATATCATCGAAAGGAAGAGTTGGATCGAAGACCAACTGCATACAAGATAGTTATAAAGTGGACAAGTCAATTCCACTTAAATTATGGTTAAGTCATAATGTAAGGTTTTTTTCCCATTTTGTAGTATAAATATGATGTATGAGGTAGATAGGAGGGATAAAAATATTAGATCTTAGAAGTCATGTGCAAAGATCCTATTTTGGAGAACCTTTAATTTTGAGTCTTGAGTCTTTGATATGTTCAGTTTTGGTTGTATAGTTGAGGAGCCAATGGAGACTTATGGATTATAAATGAGGGTCAAGTTGCAAGTTGTGGAGCTTGGTGTGACATTGGCTAGACTCACCATTCATACCTTATGATGTAATGCACGCAACACAAGACCTATTTTGATGAAGAAGAATAATAAGAAGTGGAATATCTTTGTGGGCGTGGCCTAGGGGGACGAACAATGGTAGAAACACTCTCTTTATGTGTGTCGTATTCATTTTATATACTTTATGATGAATGAATGGTTAGATGAATTCATGTGTTAGGGTTTATTTACAGCACACACTAGAATAATCATGCACAATGAATGTTACTGAATGGATAAAATAGTATATCTAATGAATTCTATGGTAGAATGCATGTTAAAGTAGAAGTAGAAGTAAAAACAACATCACCAATCCCTTCCATGATTGCATACATATGCATCCTGCAATCACCCATAATCCATCTCAGGTGGGACTACGTTGTGCACGGTGTATCCTTTCGGTTTACTAGAAGGGTTGATGGTGAATAGGGTTTTTTTGGAGAACTAAGGTAGAACCTGAGTCAAAACATACATCCAACAAATGGTTTCTTTGTCGGTTGGAAATCAGAAGAACACCATGGAAGGGATCTAGTGAATAAGATGTATTGGTAGAAAGGAATGTTTAATCCATGGAACCTTACAAAGAAAGAGATTGAAAGATGGTTGGAGACAAAGTAGGTCAAGTTTGCATAGAAAGATAACAAAATCTCCAGATATACATCGCACTAGTATATGCATAGGTATGTGTTTACTGATTTGCATGAGGCATATTTTTCTTGTTTTCTAGAGTTATTATAGGAGTGGTTATTGAGGTTGAAGGATACCCGTCTAACTAATCGTATTAGGCCAATAGAGTGGACTGCTAAGAATATTATGTGATTTGAAAGGTTTAATAATAAATTCATACATGTAGTGTATTTTTGGTTAGATAGTATTACTGCAGGATTTATTACTGAATTTGCAGTCGACATAGTGAAGTCATATACTGCTACATAGGAGGATTTTTTGAAAGGACCCAGAGGGAGGTACATCATGTCTCTGTACACATCAATCAAGATATTATTTCATGATAAAGGTGTGATGAACATGGAATAAGACAGCTAAATCACTCTACGCGCATGGGGGAGCTTGGGGAAGCACTAAGGAAGATTTGAGATATGGAGAAGGATATGGATGGAGGCCAGAAGAAGGAAGAAATGGACCCTATAATGATGGATGAGGAACAAACAAGGGAAATAATAAGGAAAGAAGGAGTGATGTGTAGCGAAAAACCCTACTAGTATAATATGAATATCAAAAAGAGGGAATTAGCCAAGCGAGAGGGATTGGACAATGATGAGGAAGAGGTAGAGGATATTCGTGTGATGAGGCATATTGAGGATATCTTGTGCACCACATATGAGATGAAAAACAGAGGTCATGGGTCTAATGCATAAGAAGGATCTCCATTCCATATTTGAATTAGTGTGGAACCCACAACCCCATGTGTGACTAAGACATCTGAAGAAGAAAAATCAGTTAACCAACAAGTGATTAGTGATAGAATATTTTTTACAAGACGTGGTTCCAATGAAAACTCTAGAAGATGTGTAATTTCAACAAGTAGATATTAATTATCTACACCGCGATGAGGTGGTAATACAAGAAACTTCACAATGGAAGGACAAGATCCAACTATTAGGTTACCAGAATTCTGAGGAGATGGGTTAGATGACCAAGAAAAACATTTGTTTATATGTGCAAAGATATGAAAAAAAAAGAATATTACAGATGAATATACAAAGGTTGCACAGTTCGAAATCACATTTAGAGACCGCACATTATACAGGTACATCAGTCTCATAACAAATAATCCAACGAAAGCTCCTATAACTGTAGCAGAGGTGAAGAGGCAATTAATCAATGAATTTCAAAAACCTATCTCAGAGGATCATTTCATGAATGAAATGATAGAGATTAAGAAAAAACGAGGAGAATCAGTCTGGGAGGTGGACCAGAAGTTCAAAAGACTAAAAGGTAAGTTGAAGTACCCTATTACTGATATGCAACATAGACACTTGTTTGTTACCTCTTTATTGCCACACTTGAAGTATCCCTTGAGACAACAAAAGTTCCATAGTCAGGCTGAGGCTCTGCAAGCAGCCTTATAGTTAGAAGAAAATTAGTATAAGAAGAAAGATCCAGTTGTGGAAGAGTTGTGAAAATACCTGAAAAAATTAACATTTCAGTTAAATTAGAGTAAAAGTCAGGAGAAAAGGGAAGATGTTTCGTGCACATTATGCTAATTGAATGTCATCATAAGAATGATTTTATGTTATTTGTGTAGGATATTGGAGTGTGTATCACAAACCCTTTATCTTTAGGAGGACCATGGTGTGAGATTTGTAAAATAGATGGGCATGATCTCTATCATTTCCCCATGATGCAGAAGTATCAGATAGTACCGAGGAGTACATTTTGTAATTTTTGTAAGTCAGTTGGAAACGAAGACAAGGACTATAGAACCTTGGAGATAATGAAGTAGAGTACATCAGATGCATATAGAGTGCAGGATCAGTTAATGACGGGACAACCTACACAACATCCGCAATTTAACAATGCGCACCAACCAAAATATAATATCGCACAACTGTTTCAATCACAACCACAATTAAAAATGCATTATAGTTTGGAGCACCACCACAGTATAACAATTCACAATAGTGCACAACACCACCATAGTACAATATTGCACAACCATTGTACAATCATAGACGTTAGTATAATAAATCATGCGAAGATAATCAAGGAAATAGAGAAGGCTTCAGAGGAGGAGGTCGAGGACCAGTAGTTCGTCATAACTCTCATAAACTAGGGCACTATGCTAGAGACTTTCCACAACCACCAATGACATGTATGTATTTTCACATAGCAAACCATGAAACTAAATATTTTCTTACACAGTTGACAAAGATACAGGACAAGAGGAAATAGAACAATCATAATGTACAATGGATTGGGTGGAAAACAATGAAGAGGATGGGAATAAGATCAACATAGTTACTAGAGGTGGAGCCAAGATAGGAGAATATGCAACAAAGAAGGACCAGGATCAGTACCAATGGGTCAAAAAGAATACAATTCCTGAACAGAAGTTTGATGCGCGCAAAGAGAAAGATATCTTCAAAGAAGATAGGTAGGAGATTAAGAAAGAAAACATTGTGTCTACTTCATGAAAACAACCAGTAGATGAGGTACCATTGCACGAAATGCCTCCATTATTTGATTAGACCAGAAAATAACATCCTTTAGAGAAAGTAAGTAAATTAAGAAACATTTTGGGGTCTTGTGTGAGGTTGTTGAATGACAAAAATTCTTTACATATATTACAAAGTTTGTTAGAAAATTTTAATCCTGGGGAAGAAGGGTTAAAGATAGTTAATCAGGTTATAAAGAAGAGAAGAACAAGTAGAGAATTTAGTTTGAGTGAAAACATAGGATATTTAAATATGGGGGATATCATACTATACTTAGGGTCTGAAGTCAATATTCTGCCAAAGACAACTTGGGAAGCTATGGGTGAACCTAAATTCTTGTATTCACCTATTCAGTTGAAGTTATAAAATCATCACAGAGTGGTGCCAATTGGAATATTTAAAGGGATTCTAGTAGACCTAGATGGTGTGTGCACCATGGTAGACTTTGAAGTCATTGACATAGCAGATAATACTTCACCATATCCATCTTTGTTGGGTCTAGATTAGGCCTTTGATAACTAGGTTATTATCAATTTGAAGACAAGGAAGATGATCTTTGAGTTTGGAGAATAAAGAGTTATTGTGCCATTGGATCCATCATAAGGAGGAATGAATGTGGAACCTGCGACAAAAAATATTCTCACAGAAGATGTGAATCAGTTATATAGAGCTACCGCATGCAAAGAGGATTATATCATCCCAATTGCAGATGGAATGCTCAATTCGAGAAGTATTATTTCTTTTTCTTCAGACTCTAACATAGGACTAGAGAATTGGTAGTAGTTAATACATGAATTATCAACCATAAGGTGTGCCAGAATGATGTGCACGTTAATATGGATTGATTCGTAGGTAAGAGATCCTCCTACTTTTTATGGTTTGAATGACTTAGAAGAATTTTTTATGAAGTTTTCATTATAAGTAGTAGAAAATCCGAGATTACCAGTATTTTATATTTCTTTGAAAGATAAACCTTCCCATTGGTGGGGTACACATAAGGAGAATATTAATAACTGGTTTCAATACAAGAGGATACTGCGCATTAGATTTGTTGAAGAGCAGGAGAAACGATCTTTGGAGAAATATGATGGATTTGGACAACCCGGAGAACATGTAGAAAGGTGCATCATTCAACGGATATTAATACCACCAAAAGAATGGACACACAATGTTATTCACACATTAGAAGGCATTCCAAAAAATTGGTACACAGAAGAGGAACAACACAGAGAAACTGCAAACTGAGAAGAAATACAACAGAATTTTCTAGTTACATTTTCCTTTGAGCATCAAATTATAGAAATAGATATAGCACTGAAGGTGGTAAGAGATAGGATATTTTAAGAGCCATAATTTGAAATAATCCCAATATATCAAAAGAAAAATATACAAACAATTAGACAGTTGCTACATTGTTATCATGTCGCAGAAGAAGAAGATCCAGTAGAGGATAATCTGCATACTATCCATATCTTAGAAATTGAAGGAGAAGTGGAAATATAAGTTCCAAAGATAGATTCAGAATATTATATTGTGCCACTAAATATCAAGAAGGTAAACATTGGAACTACAAAAAACCCAAAGATTGCAAGCATTGGAGATTATTGGGATAATCAAACAGTAGAAAGAATCACATAATTAATGTGCGAGTACAGTGATTTATTCCCAACAAATTTTTCATAGATGAAGGGATTAGTAGGAGAATTGGGATATATGAAGACCCCCTTGAAGCCAGAAGTTGGACTTATTAGAAAGAGACCTTACAGGTTAAATCCAGTGTATAAGCATAAGGTGAAGGCACCAATTGACAAGATGTTAGAAGCTAGTGTCATAGAACCCGTGGAAGAATTAGAATGGATCAATCTTATGGTGATGCAGGAAAAGAAGTAGGGGGAATCAGGATTTATGTATATTTGAGAAAAATGAATGATGATTTCTTACATGATCTATTTCCTACCCCATTTACAGATGAAGTGTTGGAAAATGTAGGAGGTCAAGAAGCTTATTCCTTTACAGATGGGTTTTCAAGATATCTTTAGATTAGGATAGTACGACAAGATAGACATAAGGAAACATTTGATACATAATGGGGATCATTCCAGTGTACAGTTATGCCATTTGGGTTGAAGAATACAACTGCAATTTTTTCAAGAGTAGTAGTAGAAACTTTTAAGGACTTTATTCACAACTTTTTGGAGGTTTACTTGGATGATTGGACAGTGTTTAGTTTATTGAATGATCATGTGGAAGTATTAAGATTGATGTTAGACATATTTGAACAATGTAATATTTCATTGAATATTAACAAATGTATTTTCAGTGCACCTTTTGGTATTTTGTTAGGGCATGTGGTGTGTAAATAGGGTCTGTTGGATGATCCTTCCAAAATTGTTGTCATAGTTAACTTACCACCACCAAAGTCTGTGTGCCAGTTGAAGAGTACACTTGGTCATAAAGGGTATTAAAGAAAGTTTATAAGGGGATATGCATAGATTATTGTGTTGATGTGTAAATTGATTAAGAAGGACATCAAGTATCATTGGAATGATGAATTCCAATAGAGTTTGGATATTTTGAAGGAGAATATGGTGTTATCGTGGGAAAACCCCTCTATGGACTACACCAGGGTTCTAAAATGTAGGCAAATCTAACGATCTAAAGTCTCCTACTTTTTATCAACTATCCCGAAATTATCCCACAATCATACATAAAATACCAAGTATAGGGATCCCGTAGGCATACCTTAAACTCTGTGTCCGGTGTCGATCCGTTTGTGCTCGGTTATTTCCTAATTGCAAGTCTCCTCCCAAGGCAGACCTAAATTCACCAAAAGAAAAACAAGAAATTACAAGCATGAATTCTATGTATGGATTAGTGGGTTAGACATCATAATCAAAAAATGTAAACAAAACATAAAGATTTAAGACGTCATTTGCGGGAGGGAAAAAGTACTTCTTTATATTAATCTCACAAAATTCATTTACATCATGATTGTTGATACTGAGAGGGGGGTGAATCAGTATCAAGTACAATTTAAAACCTTTTTCAACTTATACTTAAACCATTCAACTATATCC
>ML818782.1:51490-81332 GCA_009831015.1 Picea engelmannii
GGTATCTACAGCTTCCAAATGTAAAGGGAGGGATAAAACTCCAAGAGGAAGATACAATCCTCCAATATCAAGAGAGAGTTGAACTCTCCATCCTTGCCCCTTCCTTCCACCCAAGAATATATGAGAGATAATAAAACTTTACACTAAATCATCACCATCAACCAATCATCACATAGAACATAATAATGCTTCCTGGGACTTCTTTAATTTCTACAATTCTTCAATTCTTGGAGTACTCTGATCCTATAGATAATATTACTCAATGTACTCTCTGAAACTCCTCCAATTTTCACTCCTTGAATCCTCCCCAAAAAGAGGTCATAGAAAGAATGGTAGACTTTATTCAATTTTTTCTATTCGAGAGAGTGCATTTGCACAAAATGCCCTGCGCTCAATAATTAACATCTGATTCTGAAACTCACACAAAAGAAACTAAATTTCGTACTCTTTCCAATTAAATTTGTCTAACTTCATTTGGATTCTCGATGAAGAAGTTATGACTTTTTTACCCAGAATGCTTGTTTATTGACTAGCTCCAGGACTGGTCACAAACCCTATCTTCCACAGAGTATATCTCCATAATTATAGCAAATCAAGAGATGAACTTTTTAAAAGAGGTACCTTGATATGTCTTCTCAATACCATAGCAATTTCACCATCTGAATCGTTCTAGAAAAAACGTTATATAAAAAATGGTAAGATGACCTGAAAATAACATACCTTAGAACACATCAGCAAAAGACTTCATCCTCCCTTGGAATCCGGCCTTCTTTTCTTCTTATTTCCTCTTAAATTCAATTGTATCAAATGAATGTATAATGATGTTTATTTATACCATTTATGTCACTTCCTTTTAACATTATGGCCGACCTGACACTTTCTTACTTTGTAATTATTTTCTTTAATTATCTTCAGGGCCTACATGTACTTCCTTCTTCAATTCACTTTGTCATCTTCAAAAATTAATTTCTCCTCAACCATGAGGATCCACGTGACATGACACATACCATCGGAAACAACATGCTGTATACTATCCATCCATGGGTTTTGTATCTGCATGTGCATTTTTCTTCATGTCCAAATACCTTAATCAATCTTGCGGTCCAAAACCCATGACTAGGGTTGACATTAATGAAAACAACCAATATTCCAACAATGATATCAGCACTACTCCTCAAACTTGGTCTTGGGCTCCTCTTCACCATGCACCAACTGCTTTCACGTTTTCATATCCTCTTCATTTCTCTCTAGGGAAATGGCAAGGATTTTCAAAGGAGGAATATGGCCTTATGGCTCAACTCACAATGTGGTTCAAAAATATTTGGGCAATGGGGGGATATTGAAATGGGCATGGTTTCTATGCTCTCGTGCTTCTTCTTGGGAATGGGACCAAAACACCTCGTTTTATAGGCCAAAAGATATAGTAATGGTTGGGGTGACTAGTTATGGGCAGTCAAACGGTTAAGTAATAGCCCAGAAACCCGTATCCATATTCAATTTTCATTTTTTGTGATTTTTTGTGAGTGTACGCGAGCTGTAGTGGTGCAGCAAGCATGTGTATGCGAGAAGTAGTGGTGCAAGGTGTGTATACCTTCAAAACAATGATTTTTAGAAGAGTTGTTCAGTGATAGCTTGGCAAAGATATTAAGTTAGATGGCTTGATGCCAGGTATGCATGTATGGTGCAGTTTAGAGTTATAGCATATGCCCCCTAATATATGAGGTCAAAAGAGCATTTGATGGTCGAAATACATTACAAATCTTCACCAATGTACGAAGTGAGTGAGCCTAGGGATCGGAGTTCGGGAGGTGCCATCTGAAAAATAACAATTTGTCTCACCGAGGCGGGCATACCCATGCTCAGGATGAAATAAAATCATGGCAGCCAATCAAATACATTGTAGATCCATGTCATATAACTATATTAAGTGTAGTCGTGAGTAGTACATAGCGGATCTACATCTCAAAATCAAAATATATACATGTATAGTATCCATCTTCAAGAAGCCAATGACACCTGATGGCTGGAGATGAGGACTTCAGAGCTTGAGCAACAACTTCAAAATATTCAAAACTTGGGTAGGAGTGTAATATCAGTGTACGACTTCACTACCCAGAGGTCTTTGATGGCTCATCGGGAACAAACAACAGGATATTGATGATCAGGAAGATAACTTCATTGATATCGAACAAGGAATTGATTGGTCTTTCAGGGTGGTCGAGCATGAGGACAAGAGACAAACTGCAGAAAGGTTGACTCAAGTTTAGTAAAACTTCCCTTGGACAAAAGCACGATAAAAGATGAGACTTAGACAACATGGTATTGACATAAGTTCACAATGCAGGAGGCAGCGTGAACTCTCCAAATGTTTGGAAGGATAACCAAATGGAGGAGGACACAACTCTATGTAGCGATAACAACTTCCTAAGGTCATATTGAATCCTAGGGCTTGATGAACAAACGAAAGGATGTGCTTTGTCCAAGGGTGACTCATTGTGTTGTTAAAAAAAAAGAAAATACTTTTCCCTTCCTCTTTTTTGGGTATATTTGTTTTTTTTGTCTTTTTCAATAATTTTGGGAAGCTTGAAAGAGAATAGAATAATTCTATGTTACAAAGGAGGATCGAGTGTCGCAGAAATACTAGTTCCAAGTACAAGGAACACATTGATGCTCAGAGAAAGGGGGCATATGCAGGAAAAGGACACTTGGGAAAAATCCTCCATGGGTCAAGGTGTCAATACATAGAGGCAAAGTGCTACAAGACTTGCATATAAGGCATGCTTCAAATGGTTCAATTGAGAGAAACATGGAGCCGGAATTAGGCCAAAGACGCAGGGATGAAAATGTGGTTGATAAGACACAATGATAACTTCCTTCGATGTAATTTTAACGAGCCCAGAGAAGGTAAGATCGGTCTTTTTTCATTTTTAGAGAGTCTGAAAAAGTGTAAAAAGAGACTCCACTGGGGTACCTTTTTCGAAGGTAGTCTAGTCAGCTCAAAAAAGGGGTAAACTAGCACTGAACAGACGTCGATTCAAAATCATTTTAACAAGTTTGACAAAGACAATATCACTCGACAGTCTTTTCATATTTAAGGAGTCTGAAAAGAGATTAACTATGGACTTTGTAAGGGGTGTTCTTCTTGACTAATTTAACGAGTGTGAAGAGACAAGGTCACTTGACAATCTTTTCAATTTTAGGGAGCCTAAAAAGATCTTAAGTATGGACTCCATGGGGGTTCCTTTTTCATAAATTTAATTCCTTGGGCTCGAAAAAGGGGTAAACGTATACATGAGAATATTCTTCTAGTGAACCGAAGTTCCTAGAGTACACCTTTCTTCGTACATTTGACCATCTGGACCGAAAAAAGGGTAAACTACCATCGGACAAACATGCCTTCGAATTTTAGTTTGGAGAGCATGAAGGGAAACAAGATCGCTCGGCAATATTTTCATGTTTAGAGGGTCTGAAAAGGGCTTAAAAGAAGACTCGTTGTGTTTTGGGAGTCCTGAGGGTGAGGTGAAGAGTGATAGTGAATCATGCATATGAGGCTCAAACTCGTAATCAGGAAAAACTAATAAGGACTCCCGAGCCTATAGTCACTAGTGACGACATGGACACCAAATTGAAACTAGGATTTACCTAGGGCATCCATGTGAAAGTAGGCTCTACCACTAAATTACCACACTTCTAGAGCAGGAGTGAGGGTTCTGTGTCGCAATTTGGTGGGATCGATCAAATGGCAAAGCAAAAAGAACAACAAGGTGCAACAAGTGGAGGTGGAATACTATCTTATGTGCACAAAGTTGGAAAAATGACCTTTTACCAAAAGACATTTAAGAATGACCCAACTCTCAAAAAACATTCCCAAAAACCCAAAGTAACATTTATCGTAACATCCCCCCAGAAAATCAAGAACCATAGTAAATGATTTTCAAGCTAGAAAAAAATAACAAAAGGATCTAAAAAAATGACAAAAAGGGGCCAAGAAGTTTATAAATAGAATGTTGGCAGCTCATTATCACCATTGTAACTTGAGAATTGACCAAAAGTCAAAAAACACCCCTTTTCTAAAAGAGTTGACTCTAGGAGCTTCAGTGGACGAAATGAACTTCCACTTGGACCAAGTAAGTACAATCTAGCCTCTCTTGCATTTCCATCCTTCATTTTTTCATTTATTTTTGTTTTTTTGGGGGGGCTTTGACCTTTAAATAGGTTGGCCCTATGTGTGCGCGGGCTTTCCAAGCACAGCCCATGGATACACATGGGCAGAAGATAATTTGCCCGCATGCGCACGCGACTGAAGCTAACACAGCCCGTGTACACCCTCAAACAAGTGGAAAAAATGAAAAGGCAAGAGTTAACTCTCCAAAATTTGGCATTTTGCAATATGTATGTTCATTGGAGAGAGAGAGAACATGAGGACATTGATTTTTTGGTCTCAAAGGACCCTTCTTCTATCATTTTTATATCAAAATGCGGGTTGTTACAATTCTTCCAATGTCCATTTATGAGGGAACAACCGAGGTTGTTGAATTCTTTGATAGATTACTGGCATCCTGACATAGAGGCATTCATGCTCGAGGGGCAGTCGTTGAATCCAACAACTGAAGAAATTTACTTCTCGACTGGTCTCCCAAGGAGAGGGGATCCAGTCAACTTGTGTACTTTTCCCCCCGGGCCTCACAACATTGAGGAGTTGATTGGACTCCATTGCGAGGATGGTACTGAGAAAGTGGGTTCTCAGGTGCCTATACATAAGATCAACAACCTATCAATTAAAGTGATAGCTCTACTCATTGGTCAGATCACTGGATCCGTGACTTTGCATCAGAATTCCTGGGCAGACATGCATTGTGCAGTACAATGCTTAAATGCACAGATTTTCGACTGGAGTATAAAAATGTTGGATTGCATGAAGAGACAGCTAACAGAGTGTCGCATATGGGAGCACTAAAACTTCGGGTTTGGGATTATTTTGTGTTCCTTTTTCTTCGAGAGGGTACCTAGTCTTATTCCTCGAGACACTATGTGAGGGCACGAGGCCTCTCTCCCAGCGCTATGAATATGGGCAGCGTTGTTGCCACAACAGGGGGGAGGGAGGACTATCGAGGCCTTCGATGATAAATTTTTTGACTGGTGGTCACGACAGATTTCGGTAATAGAGGACTACCCCTATGTCGAGATCGATTTTTCTAGGGATCCTGACATGCTTGTACCTCCTGAAGCGGAGCGAGGAGAGATGGGTAAGTTTTTCTTTTCAAAGTTATTTAATTTTTATGTCTTTTTATATATATCATTTTTTTGTATACCAGAGTATATGACACTTATGTATATGTTATGTACATATGTGGGACCAGTGCATCCAACATATTTCTTGAGGACTAGGCGACATTCTCAACTAGAGGCAGGACCATCTACAGCCGCCGAACCAACAGCAGTAGCAGGGGTGCCTCCAGCCGGAGAGGCTGAGAGAGTATTGAGACGGGTGGAGCGGAACCTCACCGCGCTCACTCGTACAATCCCTATGGTGGAGATCGAGCATCTCCCATCGTCGATGCAACCTCACATAGTTCGGGTGCCATGGACCTGGGTCCAACTCTTTCGGTGTTTGGAGAACGTCATCGTTCACTATGGCAGGGCCAACAGACCCCGCCCTTAGCTACGCTAGACTACTTACGTGTCGAGAGCACTTTTTGTATATTTTTGAGGGCATAAGCCCCGTGACTCTTACTGGACATATTTTTGAGGTGCTTTCGGCCACCCATGTACTCTGATATTTTTTATATATATATGAATATATTACATCTTTTTACATCTTATGGATTACATTTATTTTACAAATGCATTTTACATGTTCGTGTTTGTTCTTTTACTTACATGTGTGCAAAATGCCAATCTAATAGATGATTAGCTAGAGTATCTGTGATTTGATTCAATCTCCTAGGAACATGGATATATGTAATGTAATCAAAGCTTCGTTCTAAGAGATGTACCCTATGGAACCATCGGTGTAGTGTAGGATCATAAACACGGTAAACCCCATTTAACTGGGACACAATGAGTTGAGCATATAAGTAGACAAAGTGTCACGAAGCAACTCTAAAACTACACTATATTCGATGGCATTGTTTGTGGCATCAGCTAAACAGATACCTCATGAAGATAGAAACTGGCTATGAGGTGTGAAAATCACCTAAGTTGCGGAAGCAAGCCTTCGAGTGTGTCGGCTAGCACCATCCACAAACCCAACGAACACCTGTGATTCACTTGACATCTGCCACAGTGAAAAAGATGACATAAAAAATGACACGTCCATAAAACCAAAAAGGCAAAGGCTAAAAAAATGTACAAGAACTATACATATGTTACAAGAAGTAACCCAAGGTGACCCACCTACAAGTAATACTTCTTGAGGTAGAGCCCATTTCTAGGCTCTGCCAAAGCATTTCCCTCAAAGTCCACCAGACGATAAGTACCCTTATTTAGAACCTCCTTCACGATGAAAGGTCCAACCCACATGGGTTTTGAACTTGCCTTCCCCCAAGGGGTTCTTATCTTGGTCATAGACTAGGACAAGGTTTCCTTCAGAAAAAATCCGAGGACGGACAAACCAATCATACTGACACTTGAATTTTTGTTTGTAAGCCTCGTTAGCCAAGGCTCCATCCTGACGCTACTCATCAAGCTGCTCAAGATATAATAAACGCTCTTCAAGTGGTGAAGTGTCTAGCAATAACTATACTACCAATTTTAGAGAGGGGATCTGGTATTCTATAGGCAAGACTGCTTCCAGACCATAAATGATTTGAAAATATGAGAAACTGGTTGTAGTCTTAACAGACGTTCGGTAGGCCCATAGTATCGAGTACAACATCAAATTCCAATTTGACCTAGCCGGATTGATCGTTTGTTGTAGAATAGTCTTAAGGGATTTATTCACAACTTCGACCTGGCCATTTGCTTGTGCATAGTAGGGTGACGAATGTTCTTGCCTCAACCCAAGATTTGAATTTAACTCGGACATCATTTTGTTCTGAAAGTGACTACCATGGTCAGTGACAATCTCTCTCGGAATGTCAAACCTTGCTATTATCTGGTAAAACAAAAATAGATTTGTTGTCTCGCCATCATCTTTAAACGTTGGCATAACTTCGACCCACTTCATGAAGTAGTCTACTGTTATGATGATATAATGGTGCCCCCTTGCGGAAGGAGGGTTGCATGTAGCGTAATCAACCCCCACTTGAGGAAGGGACCAACTATGATGATGGGAAACATCGGAGCGGGATGTGCCCTCATCTTCCGAGAGAAAATCTGACATGGGTGGCACTTCTTGACCAATTCAACAAAATATTTGATTAATTTCGGTCAAAAGTAACCGGCACGTAGAATCTTTTGGGCTGACGCCAACCCAGAAAAATGATCACCACATGCTCCTGTGTGGAAATCGTTAAGCATGATTTTCGCTTCTTCATGAGTGATACACCAACGAATGATGCAATCTACACCTCGACAATACAAAGTGTCCTTGAGTATGAGATAGTTCTTGGCATGATGGCATATACGGTCATCACAAGAGGCAGAGGTGGGGCACTTCAAAGTCTAGATATAGACTAGTATATCTCCATACCAGGGGTCTGAAGATGTGATAAAAAACATGTCTCCTTTGATAGGCAACTCCTCAGGTATAACATCACCTGATTCGACTGGAAGTTTCGAAATGAGTTCCGCGAAGACCAACAACTTTTTGGATTTCGCCGAGACAAAATCCAAGTCAAATTCTTGGAGGATAACTATCCATATACTGATATTTCCACTAATTACACGTCATGTCAACACATATTGAAATGGATTCATAACGGCAATGATAGTGGTCTTGTGAAACAAGATGTAATGATGAAACCACTGGACAACATGAACGACGACCAACACAAGTTTTTCAATGTGGATATAATTTTTTTTCGGTCCAACCAGGCCTCGGCTCAGGTAATAGTTCATGTATTCTGAGATAAAACCATCCTCCTGAACCAAGACCATGTTGATGGTCGAATCTGTAGTGGCCAAGTACAATAAGAAATATTTATTATAATTGGGTGGCCGAAATAGAGGGGTAGACGTGAGGGTGCGTTTCAATGCTTCGAAAGAGTGCTGAGCTACTTCATCCCAATGAAAAGGAACGTCCTTCTTTAATAAACACATGAAACCCTTTGTGATCTCGGCATAGTTTGCGATGAAACCCCGTAAGAAGTTCACTTTTCCCTGTAAACTCTTAAGCCGAGGGATTGTGCATAGGGGAGGAAACTGAACTATTGCCTCAACTTTTAGAGGATCGACCATGATCCTTATTGGAAAAACTATGAAACCAAGCAGACGACCCGATGTAACACAAAAACTACATTTGTTTCGATTCAAGGTAATCCGGTAGTAGCGACATTTCTCAAATATAAGATAAAGGTGTTAGATGATCATCTCTCTTATGATATTGTGATGCTAAATCATCAAGATAAGCCTCGACTATGTGTTTGAGGTCATGGAAAAAAAAATACATGGCCCGCTAAAAAGTAGCTCCAACATTTTTAGACCAAAAGGCATCTTCCGATAAGCGATTGTACCCCAAGGACAAATGAAAGTGGTTTTGTGTTGGTCTTCGGGTTTGATCTATATCTGATTGTATCCTAAAAAACCATACATCAAAAAAAGGCCTCGCAACCTGTGCATTCATCGACTATCTGGTCAATAAATGGCGTGGGGAAATTATCCTTTGGATAGGCTTTGTGCAAATCATGGAAGTCCGTACATACACGAATCGTAGCCTGCTTTTTGTTGATTGGCACGAGATTTGACACCCATTGAGTCAATTGAACAGGGTAGATGAAACCATCTTTGAGTAGTTTCTCGACTTCAGCCTTAATAGTTGTTGCTTTCCTGGGATTAACTGGATGAAGTTCTACTAGACCAGCTTGGCATCAGGAAATGTCGTTCTTTCATGTTCAACGATTCTTGGATCTATTCCTGGGATTTCCTCGTAAGACTAGGAAAACACGTCACATAATTCTTTAAATAAATCTATGTAGATTTGAATCTCCTCGGGGGAGCAATCTTCTCAGACGGAGATATTCTCCACGATGCCAGGGATTCTAGAGATATCAATAGGTATTGTTTTAATGATGGTTTCCATATTTCCTTCAGCGTAAATAACGTGCATAGCCAAAGGATTGATAGGACAAGCCCTATCTCCAGTCATAGTCAGAGTGAATTCTCCTGCTTCAATTCTTCTTAACTCTGGGAGAAAATAAGATCTGCAATGGAGATCATCCCAGGGTTTGTCCAGACTAGTCATTGTCTCAATAATCGCCTCGTCTGAGGGAAAGACTAAGTCTAAAGAATTATTATTGGCAAGGGAACCTTGAGCCCAAATAGGCTCGAGAACTGGATCTAACTCCTGCGTGGGAGTCGGATCGGGGTTGGAAAAATATTGTTGGACTATAGAGTATGCAAATTCTGATGTGGACAAAGGCATGGCCATGCCATGGTTCCCTATCCCTTCCATCTTAGCTGATGGGGAAGAAAGAGTCCACAGAACGTTAAAGTAAGTCGTGAAAAATGACACGATTTGAGAGATTTCATCCCTAGGTTGGTCATGGACAACCAATATGTAAAGGACATTGTCGGTTGGAGGCAAGTAATCAAAAGTGACCATAAAAGGTGGGAACAAACCAACCCCTACGTTGACGATGTCGGGCTAAGGGTTATCAATCATCGAGACCGTGGATACCCCCGATGAAGGGTCAGGACAGGATAAGGATAATTGATCAATGGACACGATCTAACCCTCGTGTGGAAACAACAAGACCCGAAAAACTGTCACAACCACTTCTTGCATAGAATAGGTCTAACTCCTTCCTAACAAGATATTGTTTTCGAGAGATGCATCGACCACTTCAACCTCGACGCACATGGTCTTCCCCCCTAACTGCATGGGAAAAGAGGGGATGATTCCATGTGGTTGGAACAAACAACCGTCGAAAGCGGTAAGAAGAGTAGGTGACGGAGACAAAATGGGTTGGCCAATGGCCTTCCAACATGCCAAAGACATCACGCATGTAGAGGCACCCTCATCAACCACCATGCGGAAAATATTTCGGGTAAAAAATTTTGTGGTGTAATTCACTACTATCTGAAATGCCACATGGTACGGAAGACGAGGTTTTAAGTTGGTCATATCAAGGTTTTAAGTTGGTTGTATCAAGCATGATCATTCCCAGATTACAAGTCTCAGCAGATCCTAAGGCAGCTAACAGAGCCTTTCTCTGGGAAGGGAAGCTCTGGAGGACTTACAAAGAAGGCATCGCACAAGGGGTTTGTAACAAATCCTCCACCACAAAGTAATTATGGGAAGCCCTTGCATTTCGTTTGTGGGAAGCTTTCTTGAACGCACCCTTTGGGATGCATGTCATTGTTTCTCCCAATGTCTTCTCAATCTAGAGAGGAAGAGGTGGGTTTTTGGATTTTTTATTATTCTAAGAGGTTTTTGGAATTCTGTATTCATGTGTCCTATTTGTTAAGTCAACTCTACCTTTCATCATGTACACATTCACGGATGAAGGATTACTCACAGACGGAGGGGGTCCCTAACTGCCCCCTTCCACGCTCGAAGAGGCTTGAGTTAAATTTTGCCCATGTGGAAATGGATTCATTAATGTGGCAGGTTGTTGTTGTGCCAATAACTTTTGGGCCTCTGCAAGCCAAGGGAATTGGTGAGTCGGGTAGTCTTTCGTGCAAAGGTTACATGGATACTTCGACTTATTCTTTTATGTGTTTCCCCCGCCAACATTATTTCTAGGTTTCTTATCCCCCTTACCCTTCTTTTGATGTTTCTTCTTTCCATCAAGTTGATGGGTGGCTTTCAAGTTTGTCGATTGCACACTGTGTACATCTGACATTTGAGTAGGGGGAGCAGCTAAACCAGTAGTCTAGCTGGTCGTTGTTTGTTGAATTCAATTGTTGTAATTGATTCAACAGCTAATCGGTGGGCTTCATTTGCATTGAACCAACAATAACATCGGCATGTGGTCCAGATCTATGTCTGGTATTTTCAAGTATCGACCATGGTGCATCTAGCAAAACTTCGTAAAGTAAACCAAATTGAGAGTAAATCAGCTCTAGTTGTTGAGCTCTCATTATCACTTCTTCTTCTTAAAAGACCCCTGAGGTTGTGATGTCTTTAGATAACTGGGGTACCAAAGACATAAGGAACCACTCAAGAAGGAATGTTGGTGGGACTAGTACTTTTATCAAACTCTTCCGGCATCTCCATTCTCAGATGTGATCTGAGATATGGTTCACTTTTATCTGCTCAAAGTTGGCCAACAATTCGGTATTGGCATCATATCTCACAAGTAATTGGAAATGGTTTAAGAAATCCATTGTCAATTTGTTGAAGGAATATTATCTTCAGTAGTCAAGCTCAATGTACCATTTCACAAAACTCTGGATGAGAGTGCATTGAAACAAATGAAACTGGAAGGAATCATCTCTCAAAGAGTTGGATGAGCACCATAAATGGAAGGTAGTCACATGATCACCTGGATCTTCGTTGGGCTTAGCCTCAATCTTTGGAATGTTCGAAGGCAACTTGGTCAGCATAGGAGGCCAATGTGGATCATGATAGATGGGGTCATTTAATAACCTTGTCAAGTCTGGAAAGTGCAGAGTTGGCAGAAAAGGTAATTTGGGTTGTTGATTATAACTAGGGAAAAGAGAACCTGGAGTTTGGATGGCACCAGGTTGCCAGGAAAAGTTGGGTTGTTGGCCAGGGTTCTGGTAATAAACATGGTTGTGACCAGCGTACGGATTCTACGCTTGTTGAGACGTCATTGGATGACTCCCATAATAGGACATAAAGGGTTGAGCTTGCATCGCATTCCAAGGATTTTGGGAAGGGTTTCCCCCTATCGATCCAACGGGCATAGGTGTTGATCCTTGCCTGGGGTTCCATTGGATATGGAAGGGGTTGCCCCCGCTCGACATCCATGATAAGGGAAATGATCCTTGCCATGGATTCCAAAGTCCTTGTGAGGAAGGAATTCCTAAGTTTTCCCCATGTGCAGGAATAGTACCCTCCATAGGATTTTGTTGTCCATAACCGGGGTTGCCCCCGACCGAGACAACAGCTGACAAGAATATGTTGTTACCAAACATTTCAAACAAAGAGAATAGTTTCAAATCTATCGGTATGCTATAAGAAGGAATTCCTTGACTACCTATTCCAAACGAACTATATTTTACATTTGGCCCGATGGAGTGCTGGTGAGCACCGTTGAGTGAAGGGGATGAAGAAGGTATATGACCCCCTCCATAAGGGAAATAATTATAGGGAGTTGAAGTGCCCCCCATGGATCCTTCTAAAGGAGATTTATAGCTCCCTGACCCTAGACCTAAAGTTTGTAGACTGGAGTAGGAAAGGACATAGTTCGTATCGAAGCCAGGCATCCCATATGAGAAGGGAGGGCCTATCACACTCTGGGTGAAAGGAGCAGTGATCGCCACCATAGATGGAAGCGGATCATTTCCCTAGGTAGAGGTGGTCAAGACCATGGTGGTATGGACCGATGATGGTTGGTTAGGAGGCAGAACACCCCCTGTGGTGATAGCCATAGAGGGAGTTTGAGAATTCCCTGAAGAAGTAGCAACATTTGTCTCCATTGCTACTTGTGACACTACCTGACGCTTGTAAGGCTTAACCTATATGACGATGGGCTCCAATAGATTAGTGATTGAAGGGTTATAAGGACCAAGAGATTCTAATCCAAGGTTGGTAATGGTTTTTTTCTCCGGAATCAAATGTTCTCCACTTGGAGATGGGTCAGGCTCAGTTTCATGTGGCCCGGTCGCCTCAAAATAGCCTTTTTGTTCTAGTCTTCGCATTAGCGGTGGCGAGGGTGGCTCCAGATTAACCGACGACAGGCAAAGAAGCCTTTGTGACCAATGGAGATCTTGATCCTCCATGGTGTTAGAATATCAATGACACACTAGGTCTTTCTATTCACGTTTTGAAAACCAGCACACACTAGAAAAAGCTCCTATGAGATGAGACAAACAAATCACTAGCTAGTTGGAAGAACAGTTACACCAACCAACACTAGAGAAACTTATCGGTGCAAGTGCAACTTGAATACGGAAGCACCCTCCAGGTATACTCTGCAAAGTGTAGCCCGATGTCTTCCCTAGGTACCACGGTATACCCCCAAAGTCACCTATGTAAGTCACTAAGATAAAGGAAAATAGGTTTCCAGCACGTGAACAGTCACCAGGCGGGTACAGTCGATAGTCGGGCGGAATGAAATGAGCAGGGTATAAAGCCTGAAACCTATCAAGGCTATCGAAAGCAAGTTTTTTGGAAGATGACTGAGGACCTTGAATGGATTTGATACCCACGAAGCTCCATGGAAAATTTGATCAACGAAATCCTAAGATAAGCCCTCTATATGTGTTCCCCGCTATGCTTGGTATGGCTTTGGAGGGGTTATCTCCGCTACCTTTCCTTACGCAACCTCATTTTTAGCCTTTGTGTTAGAGGGGGGTCCTGGATAACTTTCATGTTTACTGGTCTTTCAATCACTCCCTAGCTCAGACTCTTATGTTTGTTTTTGTAGCCTTGAAGAGTTTCTTCTCCAATCCTAAATCAAGGATCTAGCCTAGACTAAATTGATTGACCCTTCAAACACAAAATCTAATAAATTTTAATTAAGTGTTAATTTTAGTGGTTGTCTTAAGTCAAAAGGAATAGAAGTGAAACCAATGATGTTCTTTAAGAGACGAAAGAGGAGAATAAGATGAAACTGAAAACAAACTACCTCTTTCTTCACAAATAAAGATTTGTCAATTTAAACTCTTTAACCAAACTTTTCGTAACTACTTTTCTCAAATCTTTGCAAAGAAAAAACTTAAAACAAGATTTCGCTTGACTATGAGCTACTTAATGTCCTAAGCATTCAAGTAAATAACTTAAGAAAACTTTATTTTTCTTTGGTAAATGAAACAACTAACCTAGACTACTTTACCAAACAAAAAAAAAATGAAAGATTTTTTTTTTATTGTTTTATGCTTCAAAACAAGAAATTTGAAAATGAATTCTTTTCTTTTCTTCTAAAGAAAAAAAGGGGAAAATGACAACAAGTCAAGACCAATAAATGAATTCAGGCCCAAACATAGATCGCAGGGAGTCACTAACAATACCAAACAGGCAGATCAAAGAAGACTCACAAACTTGTCTAAAAACCCTATCAAAGAAAACACAAGAAATATTTTGATGAAAAGAAAGTTATGTTGAGGTCAGAATTAGGCTACAGACTGCTATAACGGAGACCAGGGTTAGATCAACAAAACCCCTAAGAAGTGTGACTTCTGACAGGGAATAGGATGATTGCCTCTTCTAAAAAAGAATTTCTAAATACAGGCATGCTACTGACACTTCAGCAACCAGCATATGTACACGGGTTGTCTAAAGGTAGGGCACTTATGCACGCGTGTAGTCCCACTACATGCCACATACACCTCTGTAGCTTCTCAAAAATATGAAAACTAATAGTCAAGCAAAAGGAAGGGAGTACTAGTATGGAGGACCAGCATCCCTTAAAGACAAAGAAGCTTATAGAAACTCAAAAATAGTGAGTAAACTTATTCAAAAACACCCAAAAGAAATATCCCCAAATACCCTAGAGGCTTCCTCAGTATGGTCGCCAATTCTGATATAGCGGGAAAACCCCTCTACGGACTACACTAGGGTTCTAAAATGTAGGCAGAGATAACCATCTAAAGTCTCCTACATTTTATCAACTATCCTGACATTATCCCACAATCATACATAGAAGACAAAGTATAGTGATCCGATAGGCATACCTTAAACTCTGGGTCCGATGTCGATCCCTTTGCACTTAGTTGTTTCCTGACTGCAAGTCTCCTCCCAAGTATGACCTACATTCACCAAAAGACAAACAAGAAACTACAATAATTCATTATATGTATGGATTAGTGGGTTAGACATCATAATCAAAAAATGTAAACAAAACATAAATATTTAAGACGTCATTTGGCGGGACGGAAAAAGTACTTCTTTATATTAATCTCAGAAAATTCGTTTACAACATGAGACACGAACTGCTCCTCGAACTTGGTCCTGGGATCCTCTTCACCATGCACCAACTTCTTCCACGTGTTATTCACCTCTTCAGTTCTCTCTAGGGAAATGGCAAGGATTTGCAAAGGAGTAAGATGGCATTCTGGCTCAACTCACAATGTGGTTGCAAAATATTGGGACAATGGGGGAATATTGAAATGGGTAGATTTTATATGCTCTCATGATTCTTCTTGGGAATGGGGCCCCAAAACCTTCTTTTATAGGACAAAAGAGATAGCAACGATTGGGGTGGCTAGCTATGGGCAGTCAAACGGTTAGGTAATGGCCCGAAAACCCATATCCATATTCAATTTTCATTTTTTGTGATTTCTTGTCAGTGTACATGAGCTGTAGTGGTGTAGCAAGCGTGTGTACACAAGCGGTAGTGGTGCAGGGAGCGTGCACCTTCAAAACAATGATTTTTAGAAGAGTTTTTATTGATGGCTTGGAAAAGATAACAAGTTAGATGGCTTGATGCCAGGTATGCATGTCTGGTGTATTTTAGGGTTATAAAAAATGGTGATTGCGGAAATTTTGGTGTTTCCACATTGGGAAAATGAATTTCATGTGCATGTGGATGCATCTAAAATATAATTAGGAGAAGTATTGACACAACCACGAGAAGGTGATATACATCACCCTATTTCATTTGTAATCAGGAAGTTATTAGATTCATAACAGAACTATTGTTACGAGGAAAATCTCTCTATGGCTAGGAGAAAACCACAACAAACGGAAATGACTGCATAAATCAATTCTATTCTCAAGTATTCTATGTAAAAAAATATGCTAGCAAGACAAGATAAAAGTCCTACCTTGTGTAGACATTCGATGAAGTCCATCATTGAGCACTTGACCCAAAGCAATATACCTATAACTAGTCCTCAACAATCAAGCAAATAAATCATATGGTGATAATATATGATGTTAGCATATTCAATAGAATAATCCATTAATAAACATGAAAAATACACCCATGGAATAATAATTCAAATATTTTCAAGATATCAATTGGATGGGAAAAGAGTATTTCTATTAATATATGATCAACATAAGTGAAAATGTTACAGACTTCTGTGTCGACACGGTTCAGAACTGAGAAAATAAGTTCCTTCCAGCTGAGCCTCCACCACTTCAATCCTCCACCAAATTCAAGATCATAAAAGAGAGACAATGAAGTTCTCAATCAATAAGGGAAGAGCTTGGGGGTTGAACATTGTGTTTAGGCTTAAAGGACAAAGGAATGCAGACTCAATATGAAGTAAATAATTTCTCTAGAGTAACTTTTCTCTCAAAGATGAATTATTTCTCCTCCTTTACATAGATTGGAATTTGATCGAGGTGGATATCAGTGACCACCCACCTTTTCCAACTAGCTCAAAACAGTTTTCTGGCAATTTTGGTAATTTACTATTTTTAGCAGTTTTTCACTTCTAGAGTCGTTTTGAGGTCCTAAACGATGTTTTTTGGGAAAACGATGAGAAATATGGTAGTTCCTTCGATATTTCCCCCAAAATGAATCTCCTCAATGATACCTTTCCAATGGTCTATCATACAATTAAAATAGAGATCGTATGCAAAAGTTACAACCCTGGGAAGTTGATGTATTAACTTACACAAACGGGGCCCACATGACTTTTGGCGCTTCATATCCCAGGGTTACTTTTTGGATGTATAGGGTTTTTTAAATTCCTTTTTATTGTAAAAATTTATTCATAGCTTCATTGTAATCACCTGCTTGCAAATGAGCACAGTCGTCACATCTCTTCTCAGAGATAAGCTGCCATCATTCCAGCAAGCTTATTTCCACTGCATTTTACAGTTTCATCATATTTCCTTATTGAATAGAAAACCAATTTTACTGTATCTCTGTTATTTTTTGTTAAGAACATGTTAAAAAATCTATAGCCATTTAGTTCTTCTCATAAAATTTGGATCAGTGGTATTAGAGAAGTATTCTCCTTGTCGTCTTAATGCATGTCCCCAACGAGGTCAGAGTACAAAGAGTTGGGTCTCGATCTTGTTTATCTTGAGGAAAAAAGATCTTGCACACCCAAACAATCTCTCATGGTAGGATAAAATAAATATGATGGAACATGATATCCTTTCAAACTGTTGATTGAGGAATCTCTCACGCAACAAAGGAACGAGATGATGGATAGTTTTGCACAAATCCTTCAACGACTACCAACATGTGACGTATCTCCTTCAAGCGGAGGCACCACCCCCTTCAAGGTACAAACAAACTTGGATATTCCTATATTTGAAGGTCAGATAGATGCATATGTTGTAGACATGTGGTTGAATCTACTAGAAGGGTATTTTTTGTCCATAACTTTTCGAATGGAGAAAATATTACTTTTGTGCTCCTCAAAGTTGTTCCCCATGTCAATGATTGGTGGGAAACTTTCTGTGAGCAAAAGGAAATAGAGGAACCCTCATTATTTATAGTCATGACCACCTGGGAATCCTTTAGTGATTCTATTAAGGAACAATACTACCCTATCGAAATTTATGACGACTTGTATACCAAATGGACCACACTGCGGCAATAAAGAGACCAAGCAGTGCTAGATTTCACAAATATATTCCATACCTTGTGCACCAAGATGTGTACCAAAGATTCGGAGAAACATCCGGTACTCAAGTATCGTGGTTCTCTGCATAGATACATACAGACCGAAATGGAATTTCTAGACATCTCATCCTTGGGCGTGGCCTACCAATATGTCGTCAAAATCGAGCAGAAGCTCAAACAAAAGATGCAGAAATTTGGGCCTAGGAATCCCTCACAACAAAATCCAGGAAAGGGCAGCCCCAACCCACAGAAAAAAGGATAGAGAAAAGATAGATAGTATCAGGACAACCAGTCCAAGCCGCAAGCAAAGAAGGACATCAGAAAGACAAAGAAAGATACTGGGAAGTGGTGCGACTTCCATAAGAGCCTTTGGCATACCACTGTTGATTGTCGCTCAAAGCAGGCATTGGTGGCCGAAGTGAAAGCCTATGAATCAGATGCGGGTTCTGACTTTGAGCTAGAACCAAAGAGGGGAAGACAGATTATTGACGCGGAACCTAGTGCCACCGTTGCTACCACCAAGCTCTAGCCTGGTGAACCAGATGAGCCAGAAGAAGGAGAGAGCCTCTTCCATTCACAAATGTGGTTAAAATGCACCCCACTGCACTTCATCATTGATATCAATATCCAGAAGAACTGCATCTTAGAAGAGTTCATCAAGCGGATGGATTTGACGACAATGTCACACCCACAACCCTACACCATTGGATGGCTCTGCCAAGGAAGTGATCTTCATGTCAGCCAAGAGTTTTGACTATCGTACGACATCAAGCCCTTAAAATATGAGGTATTGTGTGATGTTTATCCTCTCAAAGTTTGTGATGTTCTTTTGGAACAACCTTATTTATGGAAATGACATGTTGTATATGAGTCTAGGTCTCATAGTGTTTTTATTACTTTGAACAAGAAATTGTATAGGATACTCGAGGCAGTCCCACCTAGTGTTATTTTCTTGATCTCTACTAAGCAATGCAGGAAGGTCATCTCTCAGACAAGGAAGTTTTTCTTCTTCGTGATTCACTCTCAGAATAAGCGAAATATCACAGCCACATCCAGGGTCTCTATAGTCGACCTCTCCACACATCAAAAGAAAGTAGATAAGGTTGTGGAAGAATACTCGGATATCTTCTATTCACCTATTGGGGTACCTCTGCACAACCAGGTCAAGCACCTCATCAACCTAACCCCCGACGCATCGCTGCCCAATGGGCTAGTATATCACCACTATCTGTTAGAGAATGAGGAGATCAAGTGATAGATCCAAGAACTACTCCACAAGGGGCACATCCGTCCCATATCATCACCTTGCAGGAGCCCAATCAAGTTGGTACAGAAGAAAGATGGAACCTGATGACTCTGCATTGATTACCGGGATTTGAATAAAATCACAGTTAGAAACCAGTACCTGATTCCCTGAATCGACAACCTCCTTGATCAACTCATGGGGGGGAATACTTCAATAAGATTGATCTTAAGTCTGGATACCACCAGGTCCCGATAGAACAGACAGATGTATGGAAGACCACCTTCAAGTAAAAGGAAGACCTTTTTGAATGGTTGGTCATGCCCTTTGGTTTGACAAATTCTCCAACCACTTTCATGAGGATGATGGACGATGTCGTGTCACCATTAAACAATAATTTTGTAGTGGTGTATCTGGATTACATTCTCATTTACAGCAAGACTTGGGCCAAACACTTGCAGCATATTCAGTAGGTTCTCCACACCCTGCGGCAGCACAAGCTATACGCTAACCTGGAAAAATGATCCTTTGGCATGAACAGGGTCAATTACCTGGGCTACAACATTTATCAACGTGGCGTACATGTGGATCCAACCAAGATCCAAGTCATCCGTGACTGGCCAGCCCCAACCACACTCACTAAGCTTCAGAGCTTATTGGGCCTTTCCAATTTCTACCATAGGTTCGTGTTGGGATTCTCTCATATTACATGGGCCCTCAGCCAAATAACCAGGGGTGGTGGTAAAGAGAAATTTGCGTGGGGTCGGTCCCAACAACAAGTGTTTGATGATTTGAGGCAGTGCTTGTGATTAGCCCCAGTAATTTCATTACCATACTTGCAGCAGCCCTTTGAGATGGAGACAAATGCTTCAGACTATGTTGCGGGCATCGTTCTCACTCAGCATGGCCACCCCGTGGCCTATCATAGTGAGACACTATCATATGTTGTCTATAAGTACCCTACTTACGACAAATAAATGTACTCCATTGTGAAAGCCTACTGCCAGTGGAGACATTACATTCTTGGGAAGGAGACAGTCATCTACACTGATCATAATCCACTGCAGTTCATGCAGACACGAGGAAAATTGCAGAATGACCACCATCAAAAGTGGTCCACATACTTGCAGTAATTCCACCTCAACATCAAGTATAAAAAAAGAAGCACCAATCGCATCGCTGATTTCCTCAGCAGACCACCAGTTGCAGAACTCTCTAAGGTGCTAGACTCTTGTGACCATGATACCTCTAGATGGCCCCAACTCTATGAGATAGACGCGGACTTCGCCACCACCTACCAAATGTTGGGTTCAAATGTAGTTGTCGATAATTTCCATCTTCAATATGGGTTGTTATGTCGTCTGGGCCATATATGTGTTCCATAAAGCGAGAGAGCGAAGCTAATCTGGGAAGCCTAATATAGTCGGGTGATATGACACTTCGGTGTCAAAAAGACAGTGGCGATGCTACATAAACATTTCTACTGGCCAAAACTTCTATAGGAAGTCAACAAGTATATCAGGTCATGTGTTGCCTGCGCTATTGCCAAACCGACCACAAAGAAACAGGGCTTGTACACCCTTGTTCCTACTCCTTACAGGCCATGGGAACCCATCTCAATGGAATACATGTTGGGCCTCCCATCCTCCAAGAGGGGAAATGAATGTGTTTTTGTGGTTATTGATTGCGTTTCTAAGATGGTGATTCTCGTTTCCTGCAAGAAGAACATCACAACAGAGACCACTACCAAGATCTTCTTTGAATGAGTTTGGGTACATTTTTGAATCCCACAAACCATTGTATCATATCGGGATAGACGATTTCTCAACACATTCTAGTCAATCCTTTAGTCACTGCTAGACACCAATATCACCAAATCCACGACCTTCCACCCCTAGACAAATGGCCAAACCGAGGTTGTAAATCGAATGATTGTGCACATCCTTCGCATGTTTAATTTAGAGCACCCTTTCACATGGGATGAGAGCCTTCCCTGTGTCCATCATAGCTACAACCGAGCCATGTATAGCTCAACCGGTCACATCCCCAACGAGTAAGGTGACCTCCTTTGCAATTCCTGCAAAAAAATTTAGGCTTATATTTAAGACGTCTATGCTTCCCGATGCCCCTAGCATTGTTCCCAATGACTTGTGACATGCTCTCGATGTGACTGGAAGAGGCAAGAGAGTCATCTCCTACATGATGTACAAAGGTTAGATATGTGACACTGATATGACTCGTGGCGACTATAGTGATGCCCCCAGCATGACTAGCAGTGGCTGGGTGTGGGTTGTCAACATGACTTGCAGAGGTTGTCAACCCATCTCCAACATGACTGACAAAGGTTGGTGATGGAGCTCCAATATCACTGGAAGTGACTGGACTAGTGGTGGGTTGTGGCATTTGATACCAAGGTCTAGGGAAAGATTGGATTTGAAACATTGCAGGCTAGGAAGGGTCATCTTTTACCCCCTGTCCCTATCTGGAAAGGTAGTATCCTATGCCTAATTGATCCAAAGAGGTTTGTACAGGCATCGTCGTTGAAGTCTTCAAAGAGACGAAATTATGATAATGATTATTCAAGTGAGGATATATGTTTCCCCCATGTGAAGGGGCTTCATTAAGAGGGTATCCCAAATGGTAAAATTGATTCTCCCCGTATGAAAGACCTGAGGATATAGGTGGACCCATCATGGGAAAAGTGTTCAAAGGAATTGTCATGGTGGATGAAGGATATGCGAATGGGGTTTAATAAGAAGAATAAGCACCCATTTGAGTATTGTCTCCTGAAAGAGCATATCTAGGACTAGATCAGTAAGAGGGGAGGTTCCAACCTCCCACAATGAAAGTTGGTTGAGGGCCATGACTCATATCAAATGAAAATGTAGGTGGCGGGGCCATGGTGCCCCTAGATACAATGCTAGGATTCATATAAGTGGGTCAAGGAGAGGATTCAAAAGGTGAAGGCCTGTCAATAGTAAAATGATTAGAGTCCCAACGCATGGACTGAGCATCATAATTATGCACACCATTATGAAAAGTAGACGGATTGGTCCCCATGAAATGAGTGAACATCATGGGGGTGGTAGCGGTAAAAGAGGGAGCTATGGAAACTCCACTATCCATGATAATGAAAACTCAGTACAAAATCTTAAGGCCAACTAGTAATCAAAGAGCACACCAAAAATCAAACGACCAATATGCACAAAAAAGGGGTAAAGTGGCTGAAAGGGGCCTCCCTCCCTAAATAAGGTATGTCTCACCCAAGAGGGGCCTGAGACTCCTTGCTAAAGATTGAAGGTAACAGAATCAGTTATAAGGTCCCTCGTGGGCTTAACAACCAGTCGGTCAGATCCCCCCAGAGACGTAATCCTCCATAAAGGTTGTGTGTTGTCTGACCCTTATCTGACCTAGGGTACCTACAGTATAACCCCTGCAAGTAACCTATGTGGCACCTAAGTCAAGTAACTAAGAAACCAATGTATAACTGATGCACAGGCGAGCATTCGTAAGTCAGGTCCACCATATGGGCAGGGTAGAAAAGCCCGAAACCTTGAAATTATCGCCTCTCATGGAGGTAAAGGCACTAATAATATCCCGAGATATGAATAGATCCGCAGAAATATCTCTAACACTAAGAAGGTATCAGGGGGATATCCTTTCAACCAACCTCGCATGACCTCATGATTAACTCTAGTGTGAGCAAAGCCTCCTAATATTACCAATTATACAATGTATTTCTCCACTCCCTTTGTCAGACACATATGTTGATTTAATAGCCTTGGAGAAGTTTACTCACAAAATCTTATTCCAAGGCACTAAATCCTAAGCTAGTTTGTGCACCCTAGAAAATAAAATCGTGACCAATCAATTTTAAATTATAGCGTTAATTTTAATGGTCGTGCTTACTCAAAAATTTATGGTAGTGAAACTCGTGATGTTATGACTCAGCAAGTAAAGTAAATATGAACACAATGCAAATTCCTAACTTCAATTTGCAATGAATGATATGCTTCTTAAAATAAATTCAATTTTCAATTTCAACTCTGCAATTCCGAAGTAAAAATGCAATATTTCTTTACATGCACTAAGCTAATGACAAAGACTCAAAAGATCAAAATTCCAAGCAATGCAAAATGCCTAATATTTTTGTAATTTCAATATAAGGAAAATGAAAATGCATGGACTGAACACCAACTTGATATATAAAAAATCTACTGTGTCTAGAGATAGACAACTCAAGTAGGATACCAAGGAGCAGAAACACCCATCCCAATGTACAAGGACAATCAAAATGAAAAGATGATGAGAAAGACTCCGCCTAGAAATTCAACCAAAGACGGGTTTCTTGTCATCCCACAGACACTTAACAGTCACTACAAATACCTAAGAAGACTCAACAATCATCAAAACCCACCCAGTAGCCACCAAACCCAGCAAACAAGTAAAGAAGACTGATGTACGCCACTTCTTAGGGAAACAATGTGTATGTATGCATCTTGCAGAAGGACAACACGCGTATATACATGACTAACAAGAAAAAATCCGCGTATATGTTTCAAAAAAAAAGCTAGTCAAGGGAGAAGGTTGAAAAACTCAAACCTAGAGTGAACAGAGGCTGTCAAGCAATGATACGACAAGAAAGGCAATAGGAACGAGATAAATCTAAGGAGAAAAAACACTCCAAACCCCAAGAAAGAATATTCAATCCCCAGTATGGTCGCCAATTCTGTTACAAGGAAAATCTCTCTATGGCTAGGGGAAAACCACAACAGACAGAAATGACTGTAGAAATCAACTCTATTCTCAAGTATGCTATATAAAAAAATATTATATAAAGACAAGGTAAAAGGCTTACCTCGTCCAGACGTTCGATGAATTCCATTGTTGAGCACTTGACCCACAACAATATACCCACAACTAGTCCTCAACAACCAAGCAAAGAAAGCATATGGTGATAATATATGATGTTAGCACATTCAATACCATAATCCATTAATAAACATGACAAATACGCCCATGGAATAATAATTCAAATATTTTCAAGATATCAATTGGACAAAAAAAGAGTATTTCTATTAATATATGATCAACAAAAGTGAAAATGTTACAGACTTTTGTGTCGGCACATTTCGGAACCGAGAAGCTAAGTTCTTTCCAGTTGGGCCTCCACCACTTCAATCCTCCACCAAAGGCAAGCTCATAAAAGAGAGACAATGAAGTTCTCAATCAATAAGGGAAGATCTTGGGGGTTGAACATTGTGTTCAGACTTAAAGGACAAAGGGATGCAGACACAATATGAAGTAAATAATTTCTCCAGAGTAACTTTGCTCTCAAAGTTGAATTCTTTCTCGTCCTTTCCATAGCTTGGAATTGGCCCATTTATAGCCTCCAAGTGGAACTGAAGGGCCGATTCGAAACGTTTCCAGTATATGGAAGGCCAAGGATCATAGATATCCTGTCGTGACATGGAAACCCGACACCATTTTTCATTTTTGGGAATAAATATCGTTGTACATGGGTTGTGGTGGTTAAGCTTGTGTATACACATGTTGTATAGTATGCAAGGTGCATACATGTGGAAAAAATGTATTTTTTATCTCTGGGATTTGAAAAAATGGATGAAAAGTCTGCATAGGGAAATGGAAAAAGGCCCTCTTTGAAAGATTGCATAGGCTGAGGCAAATTTTTCTATAACACTACAATACTATCGAAAGGGAAGGATTGACCATGGAGTATGCAATGCAAAAATTCAGACATTACTTGTTAGGGAAACATTTCAAGATGTTTACAGATCATTCTTCTCTTAGATACTTAGTCAATAAGTAAGTGTCGGGGGGAATACAATGCATATGGCTAATTTTTTTCGAAGAGTTTGACTTTGAAGTTGTGGTGAGTCCCGGAAGATTAAATGTAGGACCAGATCAATTATCCTGATAACTAATGGAGAAGAACCCAATAACTTGGAAGACAACTTTCCATATGCACAATTTTTTTCAATACAGATAGATGATGATTATTTTGCTGACATTATTGAGTTTTTGAGTACAGGATTTGAACCAAGAGAATTTACTACTGTGCAAAATAAAAATTTGGTGGTAAGAGATGCAGACTATCAATTGATTGCAAGTCATTTATACAAGCTTGGAGAAGATAAGATCTTGAGGAGATGTGTTATGGAACATGAAAATCCTATCATTTTAGTAGAAGCACATGAAGGGATTGTTGGGGGACACTACATAGGAAACTCTACCATGCATAAGGAATTGTGCACAAAAGGTATTGCGTGCATGATTATGGTGACCAACAGTTCACAAGGATTCAAAGGAGTACTGTCAAAATTGTGATGTCTGTCAAAGAGTGGGAAATCCATCCAAGAGGGATGAGATGCCATTGAGACCTTAAGTAACCTTGCAAGTGTTTGATAAATGGGAATTAGACTTTGTAGGTCTAATTAATCCACCAACAACAAGATCAAGAGCAAGATATATCATTACAACAATACAATACTTGACCAGATGGGTTCAGGAAACAATAGTGAAGGATTGTAGTGTTGATATTGCAACGTGCTTTTTATTTGAACAGGTAGTGACAAGGTTTGTATGTCCAATAATATTTTTGAGTGATCATGGGACTCACTTTATCAACAAAAAAAATGAGGAAATGCTGGAATAATTCGAGCTACATCACCAGAAGAGCATTCTTTACCATCCTCGGGAAAATGGAATAGTAGAAGCATTTAACAAGATTTTAGAAAATTATTTGACAAAGATTTGTAGTGTGAACATGGATGACTAGGATTTGAAGGTACCAATAGTACTATGGGCTTACAGAACTACATGAAAGAAGATAATAGGTAAAACACCTTGCAGGTTGGCGTATGGACAAGAATCAATAGTTCCCTTACATTATTTGATACCAAGTCTATGCATTGTAGCAATTACAGAAATGACAGAAATAGGTGCAACACAGGAAATATTGGTTCAACTTATGGAATTGGAAGAAGACAAAATCATAGTTGGTTTCCATTAGGAGGTACAAAAAGCAAAGGATAAAGCATGGTAGGATAGACACATTAAGAAGAAGAACTTCAAATTTGGAGATTTGGTTCTCCTTTATGACAATAAATACTTGCAACACCCAGGAAAGTTTAGAATGCATTGGCTAGGGCCATACCAAATAAATCTTGTCACAGATGTAGGTGTTGTACAACTGCAGGACTTAGCAGGAAAGGAAGTTCAAGGACTGGTGAATGGTAGTCTACTGAAACTATATAGGGACAATCAAACCACTGACCCTCAGTAATTGCAGCATAGAAAGTATACTTGTACATATTGTAAATAGTAGGAAGAAAAAGAATAAAAAGCGAAGAAAAAGGAAGAAAAATGAAGAAAAAGCCAAAAATAAATAGTTAAAGGAATCAACGATAGATTGATACGGGGAAGTTATAATGTCCAGTAGAAAGTAAATTCACGAGAAATAATTCAGGACACTGTGTGTAGGAAAAGTAAACACCATGCGACGAGATGAAAAATGATCGAAAAGGTGAAAAAATGGTGAAAAAAAAAATAGGGGAGCGTCAGAACATTAATGACAGAGTCTATAAAAGTAAAAAATCAGGGAAAATGCAAAATACTTGTGAATTTTGAGAAAAGGAGCGACAAATCAAACAAGGTGCAAGTGAGTGAGAATTTGTGAAGAACCCAGCTGAGATCTACAGTAGATTTTTCACGAGACAAGACAATGGTGCCACAAAAGTTTGGAGGACCAAGTCAGTTCATGCGAAGAACCCTTAGCACTAACAGACCACTGAAGAAATGACCAGAGTGGTCGATGTGGATGAAATTCCAACCACAGAGACTAAATCCATTATCCTGATGCGTATTGAAGAATAAAACCTAGAAGAAGAAGTGGCAGAAGTCATCCAAGCGATGCAAGGCTGAGACCCTAGGATGGAAGCGAACCCTGGCATAAAAACCCTAGGAATGATGCATGCATAGGGAAAACAGGGTGATGACAACAGTGATAAAAATGACTCTAATAAACCTGCATAAGAGGAAAACCCAGAGGTAGAGGATGTTCGTGAAACATATAAGAAAATGTAGGAAGAAGAAACCCTAGAAGAAACAACAACAAGATCATCGAGGAAAAGAGAAGCAGTGGCATCAATGTGCACACAAACATAGATTTTGTTTTCAGTTCCCCACATCCCAGACTCATTCATCATTTTGGAAAATATGCTCAGGTGTGTTTCCAAGTTGCGGTACATTGATCATGACGTGACAGAGGTTTCCAAGTTCCCATAGCTTGCGTAGGAGGTTTATATGGAAAATAGGGGGTCAACCTCGAAAGGAATCTGGATTATGGAGCCTAAACAGTGGATAGCTCAACTTTACAACTCTGGCATAATGAATTTACTATAGATTCCTCACTTCAGAAGGGGGAAAGATGTAAATTCATGCATCAAACAAATTTTTGTGTGCGTACATGGAGGGTTTCTATGGATGGAAAAACATGTCCCGATAGATGTCAAGCTAATTTCCAAGTTGACAGGATTACCGAAAGATGGGATAAAGTCAAAGCCTTAACTTGATGACAAAACGAAGGAGTAGGCTATAGAATAAAAAGTGAAGGAAACGCTTGGCATAGACATAGGAAACAAAGGGATGATAATTAAGAAAATCAATGAACCAACTACCATATTTGTGAAAAAATTGATGGCCTTCAAAATATTGAGGAAATTTCACAAAGAAGAGGCACATGTCAGGGTGGTCACAGGAGTTTCACAGTGCGCAAAAGGAACAGTCTGATTTGGGCATCGTATCTTCTCAACCTTTTCTTAAAGGACTGCAAAGATGCACATGATGTTGTAACATAGTTCCATTATTCCTGGATATTGATTTTGATAGCCTTGGAGAAATGGGATAAACCAAGGTTCTCAATGTTTTGTAAAAGTACATGAAGATTTGGTGCAGTGATATATGAAACCCTACGACACAACACCGATTCCAAGCAAAGGAAATCAAACATGAATATTTTTGGCATGTATATTCAAGAGATGCATGAGAATATTGTAGATACTTGGAGAATTTCACCTGAAGTGGTGAAGGATCATGAAGGGATAGCTAACTTTAAGGAATCCAGACATAACACATGGATACAAGTCAGAAGAGACCCTAAGAATACATGGATCAGGATCTAGTATTTCATTACAAGAGAATAAGTCCAGTGGGTACTTGAAGAATGGTCGGATCAATGGAAGGTGCCAATAGCAGGCAATAAAGTATAAAAGGGTAAAGAACGGGAAGAAACTGCCACAACACGGAAATCCAGTAGCCTAGCAACAGATAATAAAAAAGAAAAAGAGTGCAACAAACCCATAGTCACTAGTACATTAGTGAAGAAACCAAGGAAGAAGGAAACAATATCGAGAGCCTTAGTTCTAGGAACAAACAGTGCAGAAAGAACAAATGGAGAAGCATAGAAGAAACATGGAATCTCAACTCAGGAGACAAGGTCTGGAAGTAACAAAACCTCTGTAGAGTGAAAAGAGTAAATCAACCATGAAGTGGGATAACAAAAAAGGAAAATGAAGGAACAGAAAAATCCCATTGAGCTCACAATCACAGAAGACGATGCAGAGTTAGTAGTGGATAAGGTGAGGGACCGAGGAGAAGAAGCACTCTATGAAACATTATCTCAGAGAGAGGAACTCATGACAAAGATAATGGAAGTTAAATAAGTTTTGGAGAGCTTACAACTCACTGTCACACATAAGAGAAGCACAATGTAGTAGGCGCCAATTCATGAACAAAGGGAGACAGTGAAAACAGAAATAACGAGAAGTGTGACGTTTAAAATGAGTCAGAATATGTTAAAAGTGGATGAGGAAACCACACCAAGACCCTTGAAGGATGTGGAACAATTGTGTTATCACTCTGTAAATTATCTTGGTTGCAACAGAAATGATTCAAAAATGAAGGTATTACTGATAAATCGCAAGTTAGTTTAATGTATTTTAGGCATCAGATCATTAAGAATGTGAAATACATAAAGCTTATTATCTGGCTGTGGAATATCAAATGTGACTTTTACTTGATGCTTAATAATGAATAAAGAGAACAGAAATTAATATCCATGTTGCAAATGAAGATAATAGAATAGAAAAACAGAAAGAGAAATAGAGACAAGAGGTTGATAACAGAGTTCACCAATCGTTGGCTACGTCTCTGGGCTTGCTTCCAAGTGGAGGACCTCTTTATTGCTCTTTAAAATGCTCAAAGTTCTCTTACAATGATCTTTGTTGTTACATTACATGATTCATGTCTGTAACGACCCCTTCGTTGCGTCTCTAAACAGCGAAGTACAATAGGAAATTTTTCTTTTTTTTTAGTTGGTTCCATGAAGAAATAAGGAATTAACCACGTCACATAATTCATATTAATGCAAAACACATGACATCATAACTTAAAGTGACGCATGATCAAATATAAACAAAGTCTACAATATCATTGCTGAACGAAATTGTAATATATAATGCCAAACCATCTCATCATATTCTCACCAATAACAATAATTTGCCGAATATAAAATGCTTTCTACCTTACCCATAAAAATCATACCTTGGCCACACGCCCGCTTCAGAGATGTCCCGCGCTCCGTGCCGCGTCCCGCGCTCTATGCCGCGTCCCGCTTACTGACCGTGGAAAGCTCACCGGTACCTCCCAGCCAACGCTAGGGGTACTCTTCTTCCCCCTTAGCCCCCCGAGCCGCAAAGGGGCCACACAAGAACCAGAGATAGAATAGCGTCTCAGCTAGCCTCAACGGCTGAGCTACCAC